>JAGDQP010027757.1:0-24697 GCA_022664845.1 Lepisma saccharinum
CCTAGAAAGAGGAGACCCTTTCCCCCCGAAATTAAAATATTTTTGTAAAATTTGTACCACTTTTGTTAAACTATGCTTTCAGCCGACTCCGTAGAAATTAATAGCATGTACATCAAGTCCGTCATTGTATCGTCTCTACAAAATTTAATGTATGATATTCCCTAAAATTCTTATGGTTCTTATGGTGGTGTGCTCCAACCCAAATCAACTTTTTGATCTCGGATCAACGTACGTTCAGCATGAAACTGTGTTGCACCAAGGACGATCAACGCAAATCTTAGATCAACTTGAAAAAGAACTAGGTTCTCTCTTGATCAGTCACGAGAGTTCATCGCCCTTGAATCTTGTTTATATGCAATGTGCATCTAGGTTTTAATAGCTTACTGTATGTACAAAATTAAACGGTAAACTGTAGATGTATGCAGAAATGCAAATTGTGTTTTCACATGCCCAAACTGATGTATAGGTGTAAATAAATAAATAAGAGGAGGTTCATCACCTAACAGGAAAGCTAACAAGGTGTAGAAATTCAGAGGTCTCGACTATCTAATTGCATGAGAATGTGTTTCTTTAAAAAAGGACACAAGAGTTATAATTAACCATTAATTACACTAATATATTTCTTGTTCTTTCTGGACATTTCATGTACTAGTAATATTCAAGGAGACGTACTCAAGAAGATACTTTCACTAACGATACAACTTACTGTAAAGAAGCCTTGTACATTATACACAAGGAATATAAAACTGGCGAGATCCTATCTTGTGTTCTCATATATACCTACACTATATGTTCATAGAGTACAAGGCAGTTAAAAATAGGGGTTTCAGGGAACATTTACAAGGGTTGCTTCTGGTTTTCCATTTCTAAATTCCCTGATTTTTCTGACATGCTACACTAAATTTCTCATATCACAATGCACCAAATATGGTCAAACAAATAACTGAAAACTGATAGAGCCAAAACATACAGAATGTCTAAAAAGGTAATTATTTAAAACACACCAAGTGAGCGATGAAAATCCTCTAGGAAAAAAAAAAACTTCGTAAGTGCAGTTTCATAAATCTAAGGAGCAAAATTGTCACATTGTATGAAATTCTTAAAATGTGTGAAAACATAAGTAATATGTGAAACATCATTGATGGGTCCATGACGCTTGGGCGCAAAACCGTTTATCTAAATAGGTTATAATGTATTTCGTAACTATAGTTTGCATGTTTGGACACTAAAACATGAAAATAGGCACTAGAAATTTCGAATAAGGTAAAAAAAAAAAAAATGCAAATGAACTTGTAAAACTTCCACAAATAATTTGGCAAAAACTAGACTAAACACCCTGACCACAGCAAAGTTTCTACACATCACGCAGAACTTGTCTCTACCGGTTGAAAAGGAACGGAAAATGAACTGTTCGTAGGAGATTATTTCAGATTTCATAAAAATAGGCATTTATAGACACTATACATTAAAATATGCAGAATAGACAAAAGAAAATTTGCTGTAGGCAGTCTCTGACACCCCAAAATAAACATAAAAATGAATAGCAAATTTTATTTGACTTTTCTGCCTATTTCAATGTATAGTGTCCATAAATGTCTATTTTTATGAAATCTGAAGTAACTTTCTACATTTTTCATTCCTTTTCAACCAGCAGATACGAGTTCTGCGTGGTGTGCAGAAACTTTGCTGTGTTCAAGGTGTTTAGTGTTTTTGCCAAATTATTTGTGGAAGTTCTACAAGTTCATTTGCACTTTTTTACCTTAGTCGAATTTTTTAGTGCCTATTTTTGTGATTTTAGCGCCTATTTTCATGTTTGTAGTGTGTAAACATCCGGGCTCTAGTTTGAAATTAGAATATTATAACCCATTTTGGTAGGTTAACATATTTAGATAAACGGTTTTGTGCCCAAACGTTCTGCTCCGCCACTGATTCAGTAATGAAATAAGCCCTTAAATTGGATGAGTTCTTGCCTTACAACAGCTAAATAGTACAACATACAATTATTTCACTTCCTAACGCTTACCAGAGTCGACAGTTCTAGTTCAACACACACTCTACTTGTCTTTGCTGTCTAAACTAAACTGGGTGGCACGACAGCCCACTGAGGGCCTTGGCTTGAAACACGACTGTATAACGTTTATATAGAGGGTTACGGGGTCAACATAACGCCTCTTCACAGCCGTGTGTCGTACTTTTATGACCTCAGTCCACTGCTCCTTTCATTCAAGTAGCTCCCCTATTGTGATCATGATGCTGGGTTAACACCGAAATTTTGAGCTAACACCGAGAATGAAAACCATGACCGTTTGCACTGAAATTATTTTTGCTGTAACATTCACTAGAGCCACTTTACTTCTTCGAGTCAAGAGAACAGTTTTATTGCCGAATCATTGGTTTCCTTCCCTCTCTCCTGGCTTCCAACGTATCTTTTTATCTTGTTTTCCTCTATTTGATATACACAATAATCTTTATTTTTCCGATCTTACTACCACCAGCGTAAGCCAACTATGGTAACTCCCCCCCCCCACACTTTTTTTCGTGATAAACATCTAAAATTCCATTGTTTTCCACTGATTTTACTGTTTCCTCATAGGAAACATGAGGACAAATCCCCATGTCAATTCAACATACCTTGTCTACATCCCCCTCTCAGATTTCTGTGATTTTTGGTTTATTACCAGTACCCGTTGAGAATATTAAAAATTATTTTTTTTTCTTTCAGATTTTTTGACGCACTGGTTTTTTGTTTATGAAAGTTCAAAAAGTCAAATGTTCCGTGCTTTTAGTTTACAAAATTACTTACTACTCAGCAGTGGTTAGTGATAGAGAGCTAGGAGAGGGCTCATTTTAAAGCTCTTCTAATAAGCTTTCATTTGATATGATACTCAACAGGGCTGCACAAAATTGTATCTCAAAAATTAAAGAAAAAAAAAATGGTTTTCTTAAATCGGACATCTCGAAATTAAAAAAAAAATACTTATATGTTGGTCATACCTCCCTATAGCTATCATGAAAATTGTAATCTGGCACGATAATGGGATCGTGAGACAAAATATTTTCGTTATATGCATGCGGAGTAAAATACACTAACGGTCTACATTAAAAATGTGTATTAATTATGGCCTTTCGCGTTAGGCACGTATGGATCAGACTGGAATGTGGTATGGGAAAGGATGCAGTAAAAAAATGGGTCAGAGCTTAAGTTCAAGGTACCAATCCGATATTTGGTTGGTGTGACAGGAAAACCACAGGTCATCATTAAGTTTATTTTACTATGAACTGGTATATAATATGGATGATCACATGGTCCTGTTCGGGCACGTAATATTGGAACCGGGACCAGGATTCATATTTTGGAAATATAAACTGAGGACTCTGATCTGGTTCTCGGAACCGGGTACGTAACCTGGAACCTGGTACCCGGTTCCAGGATTCAGATCCGGGCACCAAGTTCCAAGTATCAGATACGAATCCTCAGTTTCAATTTCCAGGATACCAATCCTGGTCCCGGTTCAAAGACCGAGGTACCCGGTTCCAATAATAAATAATATTCTTGATGTGAACCTATTGTTTTTCGTCAGTCGCACCAGGCAAATATCTAGTTGGTACATTGAACTTAAGCTCTGGTCGACTTCTTATTGTATCCTTTCCCCTCCCTATCCTAGCCTGAGCCATAGATGCCTAAGGCTAAAGGCCATAAATAATTCAAAATATTAATACGGAGTCAACCTTGGTAACCGTTCGGTCTGAGGCGTCAGGTTAGCTACTCCAGGGTTCCCGGTTGGAATCCTCACTGGGGCACGGATGTTTCTGGATTTTAGAAACTTAACAACTCGAAACGGGCCGAAGTCATTAACTACTAATATGACCCAAAAATACAGTTTACCAAAGTTCTTTTATATAACACGTCTGGTCAGCGTGGGAGCACTAGACCACCTCGTCCCTCCGGGAGAGGCCTCATCCAGTAGTGGATTGAATATGGCTGTGTATTATATTAATGTGGACCGCTAGTGTCTTTTCTTCTCCAGGCATATAACGAAAATATTTTATATCTCCCGATCCCATTATCGTCCCAAATTACAATTTTCAAGGTAGCTGCAGGGAGGTATGACCAACATAAGAATTTTTTGAAAAATTTTGAGATGTCCGATTTTGAGAAAATCAAATTTTATAATTTTCGAGATACAAAATGTTGTGCAACCCTGTCAAGTATCATATTAAATGAAAGCTTATTACAAGAGCTTTAAAATGAGCTCTCTAGCACCAACCCTTATTGACTAATAAGTGATTTTGTAATATGATAAATGATAAAATGAATTTTATGGGCGGTAACAGCACTATGGCTTACGCCCGTCCCGAAAGTAATTTTGTAAACTAAAAACACGGAACAATGGACTACTTGAACTTTCATAGAAAAAACCAGTGCGTCAAAAAATCTGAAAAAAAAAACATAATAATAATCTCAACGGGTACTAGCAATAAACCAAAAATCTGAGGGGTGAGGAAGAATTGTTAAAAGGTGTGTTGATTTCACACGGAATGACCCTCATTAAAAATAATAAAAAAAAACTCAGATAATTCCATAAATTCAATGATTGACACCCTATTTACAATAATCATGACTGGCTATATAGTTGCGAAGTAAGTGATGCACTATTCTGTTTTTCCTTGTCTCTTAATAGGTGTTAGTACCTACGGTGCGAGAATGTGAGCTTTCATATTTTTGAAGATACTGGACAAATGACAAGCAATAATGAAATTTTGGAAAGCAGCCCCAATAATACATGTGAATGCGTATCAAAAGAACTATCTGAGATTCTGGCATTGTTTATTTTATCTGAGAAATTAAAATTCCCGTAGTTATGACGTCATACGCCTACGGAATTAAGTAGCAAACGGTACAAGCATTCACCCACTAGAAACAACAACATCGGGCCTACAGCATATGAAGGTGCTGTGAGGAACCGTGGAGGACAATTTTTGAACCACCGCGCCAGATGATGTTAGCCTTCACAGCACACGACACTGAATGACTACAGCGCACATACTTTCGCTTATCTCTCTCTTCCCCCGGTTTCCCCTTGAATATAGGCTCGCTGACTTCTACTAGCAGCCAGAACCAGAGAGTACGAAAATTTGTTGCCTATACACATTCACATGTATTATAAGGGCCACTTTCCAAAATTTTATTATTGCTTGTCATTTGTCCAGTATCTTCAAAAATATGAAAAACATACACACTCTCTCTCTCTCGCACCGTAGGGAAGGCCTCTTAATTAGTAGCGAAGAGTCGCTACGACAATAGGAGTCAGTTCACACTCTAACCCCACCTCAAACAGTACAACACTCAGAAAAAACACCACCGTCTGCTACTAGTTAGTATATTATTTGTTACGTTAACCGTTACCTGTACTTACTGAGGTGTATTTCCTAATAAGGAATGTGTCCACGTAAAGCGTATACAAAATCGAAGTTTGCTTTCCCCTCCACTATCGTCACAAGATGAAAGAAGACCATGCAGTAATGACAAATACACGTTCAAAGCAGTTTCCATTGTGGCTACATCATGATGTGGATCGGGTAACAACTCCAGGAGTCTATTCCTTGACATTCGTAAATCACTGAAAATAAAACACAAGCATAAGTGTATGCACGACCAATAACTATTGTTAAAAATCGATATAGGAATGGTAATACCTAACCGCAGTTATCAGTAGAGTACAGAAAGGCGAATGTCGGGATATTACATTAATGACAGGCCCGCTATCATTCCCATCCTCTCACACTTTATTGAATTTGGATGGAGCAATGATGATTGCCAATGGATACAGAGAATTCTGGAAATAATCCGTCAGGATGGTCCGCATCAGAATTTCAACATGCGTGTGACTCCATGATATAATACAGAAGGTTGAATAAGAACTTGTATAATACAAATATAAATACCCACAACTAAGTATTCGAAAAAAAAAAAGTCGAAATAAACTACGAATTTGTATCGTACTGATAGGAGATCTTAATGCAACAATAGGTGAAGGACAAGACAAAGAAAAAAGGAGGAAAATACGGACTTGGGAAGAGAAACTCAAAAGGGCAGAGATTAGTTGACTTTTTTAACAACCATACAATGGTGGTGGGAAACACGCTGTTAAACAACATAAAAAAACTTTTAAAAGACATAAGTTTCTTAAACAATTTGTAATACAAAATAAAAATTAATTGTTTGTGCATGACTAAAAAGAAAATCATGTGGCGCGCTCTCATATACAGTGACTTTCTTCAACTGGCGCCCCCCAAGCTTTTCTTTTTAGTCATGCATAAACAAAATTAATTTTTACTTTTTAGTATGAAGAAAAGTGTTTTTAAAAAGATTTTTTAAATATTTTTTTTCGAGTTATTTCTGTGTTCGGATACTTTTTCTCAAGCCAAGGTTTTGTCAACCAAATCCTAAAGTGTTCTGCAACCAGTCGAACGTAACATCGTTACGCGCTATAATTTACTTTAGGATAAAGGAGTTTTTACTAAAAAAAAAAAAAAAAAAAAATGCTTTTAAAATATATAAAAATATATGGAAGTAACAACGGAATATTGTATTGTCACCCAACTTACGTCGCTGTGCAAAATGTCATCATTGTATGACGTCGGGAAATGAGTTAATTTAACGTTGCAAGATTTGAGGACACGAGGAACCATTGTGTATTGAAGAAAAATATGTAAAAAAAATATACCAGGAGACGCCTAGACAACGAAAGGTTTCAGATAAACTATTTGCTAATTCAGGACAGGTTTAAAAACTGTTTGAAGAATGTACGGAATCTTCCTGCAGCCGATATCACTCTGGCCATAACTTGTTCTTAGCAGAGTTAAACATAAAAAAAGTAATAAAAAAAACACTTTTTAAATACATATTTTCCTTAAACAATTTATACTAAAAAGTAAAAAATAATTTTGTTTATGCATGATTAAAAAGAAAAGTATGCGGGCGCGCTGTCATATACAGTTAGCCTACTTTATAAATTATCCAATTCGCGCGTCCCATGCTTTTCGTTTTAATTATGCATGAACTGAATTATTTTTTACTTTTTAGTACGAATGGTTTAAGAAAAACATGTATTTAAAAAGTGTTTTTTAATATTTTTTTCGAGTTACTTCGGTGTTCTAATACTTTTTCTCAAGCAAATGTTTTGTGATCCAATCCTAAAGTGTTCTGCAACCCGTCAAACTCTTCATCGTTGCAGACTAGTATTTATGGTCCGTATTAATATATAATATATATATGAAAGTTAAAATAGAATATTGAATTGTCACCCAACTTACGTCGCTGTGCAAAATTTCATCATCTATGACGTCGGGAAATGAGATAAATTAACGTTGTAAGATTTGAGGACACCACGAACCATTGTTAACTAAAAGAAGAATGTAAAAAAAACGTAGGAAGAAGAAATAAAGAAATTAGCACTGGATAAGTTTAAAAACGAGCTGATAGATTTGTGGAAAAGGTCTAAGAAAATTACTCAAATTCGGTAGGAACAGATGGAAGTACTCACGGACAGTGGGATTAAATATATATATATATATTTTGTTTGCTCGATGCAGTAGAAGTAGTAAAAGGAAAATACCATAAAGAGACGCAGAAGGTAAAAATATGAAAAAAAAAACTAAATACTAATGAACTCTGAAGAGAAATAGACAAAGGGAGAGAATGTTAGAAAAAATTGGAAGAACACATAGACGACATGTATGAAACGTCACAAGGCCCACATACATTAAATATATCGGGTTATCCCATAAGTAATATCGTAAGAGCGATGACCGCTGCAATGACGACCAAATAGTGAAGTTGGCGGCACGTGCCATAGCTGATTCATATAGGACACTTGAGTGTGCAGCTGTGTGTAGGAGAATGGACTACTCCACGTTTTGGAAGTGTGCCTTGTGTTTTATCATGGCAGTGTCGGAGGACCACATACGGCATGTCATGCTGTATAAAATTCACCAGGGACATCCAGACAGCGCAGCGGCACGTAACATCAATGCCGTCCGTATATGGACAGGGTGCTGTGGATGTGCGCAAGTACCTGAGGTGATTTCAGAGGTTTCGGTCTGGGGACACCAGCCTCACCGATAAGCCACGAGAAGAGAACACCTGTGGAGCTGGACAACGATGCCCTGCAAGCAGCGATGGGTGCAAATCCACTGCAAACTGTTGAAGAACTGGCCAGTGAACTCCATGTCCCCCACTCGACCGCTCATCGTCATCTGCAGGACCTTGGGTACGTGTCGAAACTCGGAAAATGCGTATCCCATGCGTTAACACCTCAACAGAAGCAGCAGAGGGTTGACATCTGAAGTTCTCTGCTCACTTGTCACAGACGTGAGTCATTTCTGGACAGAATGGTGACAGGGAATGAAAAGTGGGTTCTCTACCATAACATTACACGCAAACGGCAGTGGGTACCTAAGAGAGGCTGTAGGAACTGTGTCAAAACAGGATTTCCACCCCCTGCAAAGTGATGTTAAGTGTTTGGTGGGATATCTGTGGAATAATCCAAGGATTTTTGTCTTTGTATACCAACATGAAAAATAATCAAAATACGAGTATAGCAGGTGTTTCAGAGGTGCTTATTACCCCGCTCTAGGGTATTACGCACACAATGATAAATCTTTGGGATTTTAAGCACACACTTGAAACGTGCATGGCTTAACAAGCACAATATTATTAGCATATGAAGGCAATTGCTTTATAATCTTGAATCAGTACACACTTTGGTATTTACGATGTTAAATAACACAAAAGAACGAAATAAAAAGCAGACATACATAAGAACAAAAACTTCACAATAAAGGCCTTAAGGTGTCAGAGGCTCAGGCGTGTGAGAGGGTGGTAGGCCAGCGCCTAGTTTGTACGTACAATTCCGGTATTTGCCTGGTGTGACTAAGGGAAATCTTTGGAGAAACCAGTGAGGGTGGGTGGCCACTGGAACTTCAACCATTTCAACAGTTCCGTTTTTTCTGGTATTCATAACAGTCCTAATCTTTTTAACAGTGATTTGTCTGATGATAAACAAACGGTTCATCATGCCTTAAAATCGCATTGCATATCACATTCTTTAAAATGGCCAGTGGCACGGAATCTAGGGTTTGCCAAGGTGGGTCCAGCCCAACAAAACCCAGTGTTTTTTATGATTTTTTAGTTTTTAAACGATTCTTAAGTAAGGGCACTTCACGAAAGTGCATAACAATGACAACCATTGCATTTTAAATTGTTAGAATGCAATCACGACTGTTATAACTCTAGAATAATATTGCTACCTAGAATCTACAACACTTTGTGATATTGAAATACAAGGAAGTATCAGAGTTTCAAGGGCTTTAGTCCGCTTTCTTCATTCCAGCATTTGCCTGGTGAAACTGAGGGAAAACACTGGAAAATCTCAGTCAGAATAGTTGGCTATGAGGGTTCGAAACCACGTGCCTATCCATTGCCGATCCGAAGTCCGCGACGATACCGCCTGAACCACAAGGACTAGGTACTCCAATTGTTGTGGTCTGGTAGCTGGTGTTCCGGACGGCCAACTGACACTAGGAAGGTTGAGCAGCAATTCAAACCCTGTTCGGACTGTGGTGACTTAGTGGTAGAGCGCTTATCTCTGGTGCGTTGGGTTCTTGGGTCGATCCCTGCGGGCCTTGTGGTGAACAAACATCGTGTGCATGGGTTTTCTCGCGGTTCTCCCGTTTCCTCTCACTTTCCTCTTTCCACCAATTCTCCCATCATCCATTCGGCCAGAGCCAAAGTTGCTTTTATAAAAGCTTTCAAAGAAATTCAATTGTTAAAAATCAGATCCTGCTCAGGCGGATCAGTGAGACCATCCCGAATGGGGTTCTCCAACATTTTCCTCAGTCTTACCTGTGAATGGCGGAATGCCGGGACCTACATTGGGCCCCGAACCAAGACTGGCTTGAATCTAGTGCACATGCCTTGAAGTGAGGTCACCCCATCTAGAACAGATCCGTTCCAAGCCTCCCGATTTCACAGTAGTGACACACCGTTAGCGACTGAGCTACTGAGGTCTCTACACAGCTTTACATTTACATTTTATTTCTAAAACCGAAAAAAAAAAAATTAAACCTGAAAAAGCCCAATAAAACCCGAAAAACCCGCCTGGGCTCAGTTGGGTTGGGTTTTCAAAGATACCCGAGTATTTCAAACGGAATCCACTTCCAAAATATATCCTATGTTACGCCTATCAGGGACAATTTTTGCATCATCTGCATTGTATGTTTCTACGTACACCTAATTTATTGGAATATATTCATACTGCAATCACTACTTAAATAATCAGAGAAGTATGGTGTTTAATACCCAAGTTAGGAAACACCTATGAATCATGACACGTACCTTCACTTGGATCAGCTGGCTAAGAAAAAAGAAATCTGATGCTTGTTACCCGGGTTTGACCTATAAGTTAAACGTACCTCCACTGTTTCTTATAACTGTATTTAACTTCAGAATGCAAATGATTATTATTTTTTTAAGAATAACTTGGGAGCATCATCTTCCCATACTTCTGAAGCCGCTGCTTTTTTACCCATACGTCAATATAATCAATATTTAGGAGAACAGAAATAGGAGCGATAAGGGAGTGTATTGGGAAATTATCGTAATTTCAAACAACGGGTTTAAGTAAAGAATATATAACTCGTCCAATTCAAAATGCGACTAGGGTGACTGCACCAGTTTTCGGCCACTTAAGGAAAATTCCGACTTTGATGGTATGTAAATCCACACAAAAGATATAAGAAAAGAAAATATTTGAGTCAATACCTAGCCTGGAGTTTAAGTCATGTATTTACGCTGTATAAAATACAGAAACAGATATTTGTAATCCGTAAGAACAAAAAACTGACCAGATAGCAAAAAATATCAGTAATTGGTTGCTAAGTAACAGTATCCGGCCACACTTGTTAGTCTTGCTCAAAATATACAAACAAAGGAAAATAATATATAACGAAAATTATATATCACAGATAATATACCGTTGTACGCATGGAAAAATTAAGAAAGAGTGTTAATGTTGTTAATTAATGTTCTGTCAACAAAGAGAGCTTCGCCTGTCAATTTTGTCATAAACAAATAAAAAATTCACGAAAAATCGGCTCCTTGCTATGTGGTAAATCAAAAAATGGTTATTATTCTGGACAACCGACCAAATTACCTTCTGTTCATTTTTGCATATAAGTAGTTAGTTACGTTCTTAGTAATGATTTACAAGTTTCTATACCTATTTATTGCATGTCAATCGAAAGCTTAGGACTTTCTTTAATGTTACTTCGTGAATGTAATGCCACATCTTATTCGTTGCCCTGTTATGCAGGCGACATGTTGACCAGTTAATGTATTACTGTGCTGTGAAGTAGTTCAATATGTCATCAGTCTTTGTTCCTTTTTTTACTGACCTACAAGTTAAGCTACAGTGGCTTAGGTTAGGTTACAAAAGTAACGTTAGGTTATTCTTTTATATATACGAATTCTGGAATCTTACGCAGTTGACACAACTAGATACTTCTAGTTGGATGGATTACTGCGCTTCTACCTCACGGCTCAACACTTCTGCTACTCGTAAGTAGTCCGGGTCACGGTGGCTTAGTTGGTAGACCGCTCACCTCTAGTGCTAGGGGTCGTCGGATCGATCTCTGCTCATGCCATGTGGGCTTTATGGTGGACAAACACCGTATGCGTGGGTTTTCTAGGGGGTGCTTCCGTTTTCTCCCACTTTCTTCATTCCACCAATTCATCCCATCATCATCCATACCGCCTGAGCCATAGTTGCCTAAAGGCCTTAAAATAAATTCAAAATTCGTAAGTGGTCCAACATTCAACTGATATTTCTTCCGATTTAACCAGGATTTGAACAGTTAAAAAAAACTGGGCCCAGGTAAGATTTTTCGGGTTTTTGAAACAAACTGTGGACGCAAGTGAATGTAAAGCTGTGTGCGACCTCAGAATTTCAGTCGGTAACGTTATCGCTACTGTTGAATTGCGATATACCGATTAGTGCTACCAGGGGTGGATTAGCCCGGTGGAAGCCCGAATATATAATAATATACGGCTGAAAACTTCCAATATATATATATATATATATATATACACGTGTGTGTGTGTGTGTGTGTACGCGCGCGCGCATTAGATCACAAATATTCACATAAAAAAGTCACTATATTTTTCGTGTATTACACGTTTTCAAGTATAGAGGAAGAGAGCGAAGTTCACGTGTTCACAAAGTACAAGTTTGAAGAGACAGTTGCGACACATAGCGCGTAGATTTCCGGAACCTGAAATAATAATAACTGTATAGCGTGTAAGTACAAGGTGGGATCGTGGATGGAAATAAATGCAGAAGAAAAGAGCAGCTTAGAGCTATTGAAGGTTAAAGCCAGGTTTTATTTTCGCGCTCAAATCGTGAATAAAGGCATTCTCCCACAGACGGCGTGTTGAGGTGCTGGTCGTAGGGAGTAAAATGTGGATTATGTCAACCAGGAAAGATAGATCAAAATTGGTATTGTGGTAATCGGTGTGCAAGGAAACTGGGGCATCCGGTTTGTTGATAGTACAGGAGTGACGAAGGTTATTAATTCGAATGTTAAGAGCAGCACAATTTGTTTCCCCCACATTAAAGGCATCACAGAACTTGCAGCTTAGGATGTATATAACATTAGGGGTGTGGCATGTACCCTTAGGATTGAGGGCGTACGGACCATTAGCAGTATTGACAGTGATTGTGGGGAAGTGATGAAAATGGAGCAGACCGTATATCTGGGTCTCTGACAAGAAGGGATTCGTACTGACCAAGATGTTTCTAAGATTAGGTGGACGTTGAAAAACTAATCTAGGTTTGGTGGGGAATATTGATCTTGAGTCTGGGTCAGATTGGAGAATGTGGAAATGAGAGTGTATGATTTGTTTGATCTTGGTTAGTTTAGGATGGAACTGGGTGATTAGAGCCGGTGGATTGAGTGTGTGAGGATGCACGACCTAACTGTTTGGTTAGAAGGGTAGCCTCGGTTGACTAGAGCCTCCTGGAGGCGTTGGTTGTAAGTTTCAGCAGCAGAAGTGGTGGAATTCAGGCGTTGTCCTCTGAGGGCAAGGGAGAAAGGAATCGCTTTCTTGGTGTGGTAAGGATGGGAACTTGAGTAGTGTAAATACTGCATATGATTGGTGGGTTTTATGTGAACGGAAGTGGTCAGAGTGTTGTTTTCTAAGGTGATGTCCACGTCAAGAAATGTGACTCTTTTGTCGAAAATGGATCAGGTGAACTGGACAACTCAGAATTGGTTCAGTTGTTCTAGGAATATCTTGAGACTGGTTTCACCATAAGTCTATAGCATCATTATATCGTATAAGAATCTTACCCACGGTTATTCTAGGCTATCAAACATGAATGTTGCAAAGTCAACAATATATTAGATAATTACAAATATATAAGTACCATAAGTATTATCTTGAGCCCGGGGGAATGACATGAACCCAAAACGGGAAAAAGTTTCAAGTGTAGTTTTTGGAAAAACTACTTGCAATACTGTCTTGATGTTTTGTAGCTTCCTGGCTATTATCTCCATTATTTGCATTACACTGGCTATATTTTGAGTACGAAATATCTTATAAAATTTCTAGTGCTTAATCAATCGTTGGGCAACACACAAACACATTTGCCAAGTTAGTAATTCATATTGTTTTGTGAATTTGGCCTGGGTCCATCTAACCCCTATGATTTTTTTGCTGTTTGAGGGATGACTTGAGTCCATGATAATTGGATGGATTTCCCAGCGGAAATAGGAATACAAACAAGCAGATATTTATTCCATGTTCCAGCATGGTACAGAAAACTTAATTATGGAGTGTTGTCTTATTATTTTCAGGTAGTACTTGTGTTAACTGTAAAAGAAACCAAATATGCCAAGAACTTATAAAAGAAAGCGAGGCAGCCGCATGTATGCAGATTTTATGCCAGAAAAACTGAATGAGGTTTTATATAAAATTCAAAGAAATGAACTGATTCAACGAGTTGCTGAGAAACTGTATGGGATATCCAGAAGTATACTAAAAAGAAAACTTAAAGGTGAACATCTAAAAGTTCCAGGACAGAAAGAGGTTAGTGCTGAAACCGAAAAAGTGGTTAGTGATTACATTATTACGTGTTCAATGTTTGGTTTCCCATTGAACAGTTTTGATGTCAAAGTACTCGTGAAATTCTTCCTGGACAGAAATGGAGTCACAGTAAAAAAAAATTAAGGACAACTTACCTGGATATGCCTGGAACAGAAGTTTCACGTCAAGACATCCAGAACTGACAGAAAGAATGTCATCAAATATAAAGAACCAAAATTTCACCTGAAACCTTATCAACATCAGTTATGCTATGTGGTAATGCTGAGTGATTTCTGCTTCCTTCCTATGTAGGTTACAAATCGAAAGAATTGTGGACCACATGGACTGAGGGTCGTCCCCCTGGATGCAGGTATAATCGAACACCATCTGGTTGGTTTGATGGTACAATCTTTGATGATTGGTTTTCGACAAATGTCTTACCACATTAAAAAAAAAATACCAGGGGTTAGAGTACTCATTGGTGACAACCTGTCAAGCCATTTGAATGTCAACATAATTCAGACTTGACAAAAAAAATATTAAATTTATCTGTCTACCACCAAACTCGTCACATCTGACGCAGTCACTTGACGTGGCCGTTTTTTCGCCCTATGAAAAGTGCATGGAGGAAGATACTAATGGACTACAAACTCAAAACTGGAAAGTATCCTCTACCTAAGAGTAATTCCCCAAAGTTGTTGAAAGAACTAATGGCAATTCTGAAGACAGGTGAAAATGCATCGGTAGTAAATGGATTTTAAAAAAGCTGGGATAAGCAGAGATAAGATCATTAACAGACTACCAACTCTAGATCATCTTCCCAACCAATCCAAAAATCAAACTGATGGTGAAGAACTAGCATGAAGAATTAATGTTACAGTGTTAGAAGTTTTGCACAATAAGCGTTATAGTGAGGTCAACAGTGCAAAGCTGAGACAAGAGAAGAAAGTTAATGTCACACCTGGAAAAAGTGTAAGCACACCAAATTTTGTGAACGAAAGTGTGAACAAACCTTCTACATCACAAAAAAAAAATTTTTTTTTCTATTTTTTTTTTTTTTTTTTTTTTAATTTTATGAAGAGGATCATTTCTTGCATTATTTGAGGTACGTGGGAGCATTTTTCATTTACTACATTTTTTTAAAAAAAGGGTTACGAATACTTTTACATTTTGCAACACACATTCACAAACAACTTTATCAAAAATGTCAGTTTTCAATGCAACTTTTACCAAAATAATACTCATACGTTGGTGTTTCAAGTTACCCCATAGACTGGGCTTCATTGCACAATACATGGAATTGGCATTAATTTATATCCTGGGCTCAAGTGACCTCTACCCATAGGGTGACTTGAACCGGCAACATTTAATTTTTTTCCCAATATATCTCCATAAAGAGTTATTGCCAATATCAACTACAACCTACAGGTTACGACTCTAAAATTGCATTAAACAATTCTGTGAAAGAAACTTATTTGTTAAGATACACCTATGTTTATGTCAAAAGACGAATTATGGAGTCACCATTTTACGGTATCTTACATGATGCAAAATACACAATGTAATCTTGTGTTCAAAGTAAGTAAAAAATGCAAAATCTGTTGTCTAATATGCCTATCTAATTGAAGGATATGAAAATAAATCATCTAGTAGCTAAATATTTCAACAGTTGGAAAAATATGTTTTAATAGTTTGTATTGGTGTAATGAGTTCGAATACTTCCTTGTTTTTAATTATCAGAAATTTTAGATTTTAAATGATATTATTATTATAGAGTTAGAAATAACACAATCGTGATTTGCATTCTAATAATCTAAAATTCATCAGTTGTTGCTGGGGGTAAGAAAATAATAGTAGTAGGCAGCCGAAATAAATATATGAATGAATGTGGATGTTTACAAAATAAAGATCTATATTTCTTAATACACTCGAGAAGTTTCACAGCTAAATTTAATTATCCCAAATGACCAAATCCAGACGTAATTAGTAATAGCCATGTTTAATCAATATAATCACCATATTAGTATCAACTCAACACAAAGTAATCTAATATAGGAAGTTCTCATACATTAAATAGGCAACGTGCAAATTAGTGACATTAAATCAGATTCAGAAGTAGCTTTACATACACGTGCAGGAAACATACTAAACCCACATTCATCAACCAAAATTAGCAGTCTGATTCCCCTTATTGTACTGAAGCGTAGATAATCTTCCAGATCTGACATAAGAGCTCTAAATTAATAATGATACCATCCAGCCCAACAATAGCACATCCATAGAGCCTATCCATATTTGTACAGTACATACTACACAGTACTACCATGCACTTATACAATGTAAAAATAGCAATCATGGACGATTAAAGCCATATTATTATAAACGAGATCCAAACCATTGATCTCCTCAATAACTATTAGATGTTAAATCCCAGAAGAACGTATCAAAGTTTCATCAAACTAAACTTCGTAAATATAATAGAAGCAAGAGATATATCCTCCATATCGGCTTCTTTTTCTTTTTGAACTGGAGCTTCTAAACTACAGCTTATTAAAAGCTTGAAACTAATTATAAATAACCCCAGCAGTTATCATTATTATTCACTTCTATGATGTGACCTTACTTCGGAAATCATTTAAAAACAAAACTTGACAAAAAAAACACTGGGTTTTTAAGTTTTTTTTTTTCGGGCTGGGCCCACCTTGGCAAACCCTGGATTTAACATACTTGTCATTGATCTTTTTTCTTCTTCTTCTTTTCACGCCTCACAAAAGATTAACTTACCATTTCTCCAGTTAATTTTGCTAATTTTTACTATTTCTGGATCGCTTCTAAGAAACTTAACCAACCACAACTCCTGAGATATTTACTGGAGGCAATACTAGGGCTAATGTATGCCGGGTTATACATCACCTAAACATTTGTTTATTCTACATCTTAATCATCAGAACTGTTACTCGCATAAGATTCACACATAAAATAGTTTTTTCATTCGAACCACAGGATAGAAAATCCTAGACGGTTGCGAAAAGTCCTTTATTAATTAGGCACCCATCCTCTAATCTAGACCCTTCTGGGAGGATGAGTGGTAAAACTCGCTCCCTTGTAATCAACGAGTCCTGGTGGAGACACACAAGGTATCGAACCAGCGTTAATCCGTAGGACTCGTCATCATTACATATTCATCCGACGGAAAGCAATGGCAAACCACTATCGGTTCATCTGCCCAGGAACCTTCGGGTCAGGAACTTCCTTCGGGCAGAAAACCCATCACCATCATCACATAAATGAAGTTGATAGAATGGTTGAAAACTGGTTATAACTTGCGCACGATAGTTTGAAAGGCTGTTTTGATAATAAACTTCAGTCAGCGATCCCGCATACCAACTCTCCGCCTCTGTCTCTCACTGAACTTTGGACAACAGTCGTTTTGCTGGCGCAGTGGTTTCAACTCACTTAATTTGACACAGATTAAAACACGGAAATTAGAGAGGTTTATGGCGTAAGTTAATCTGTGGTACGCTACATGTTAAAAGAATTTCGCAACATGTAATCTTGCGTCAGGAAAGAAAGCATCTGTTAAGACTTAAAATGATTTATGCTTTTCTTTGAGAAGTTTTTGGCGAACGGTACGACTATGAAGTGAGCCACGTAAATTAATCTATAAATTTAATTCTGAGCAAATACTCTTTCTTTCCTTCTGAGAAATGCATTTTGTGTGTCAAAGATACATTTTACAAATGAAAAAAACAAGGCTGGCATTAGTTTTAACGAAGACTTTTATTAACAACAGTCGTAGAAAAATATGCAACTCCAGTGTTTAAGGTCGTGGACTTCGGACTGGTAATGGGAAGGCACGCAAGTTCGATCCCCACTCCCGAATATTCTGACTTATCACAAAATAGTCTATGATAGATGTAGGTGAATAGACTTTGTTTAAACCTTGAAGGCAGTTCACTTATAGAGCTTTCATTTCCGGCGCTTGGTGTCTTCCGTTCTATCCCGCATCATACCATGTGGTCTTTGTGGTGGACCAACACTGTGTGCGTGGGTTTTCTCTTACAAGATGTGGTGCGTGGGTTTTCTCGATCGGGTGGCCGAGCGGTCTGCGGCAGTAGGCCATTGGCTCGAAGGTTCCGGGTTCGAGTCCCGGCAGGGGCATGGGTGTGGATTGTAATAGCTAAAGGCGAATCGTAACGGACCGAAGTCCAAAGTTACTAGACTGGCCCATATAAAATAAAAGTTTTTCTTACAAGATGCAATCAACTTAGCCTCATTTCTTCTTTTCTTTCAATAAAAAGGACGGAAGTAAAAATAGTGCAGTACATACTATTCGGAGATAAAGCGTTGATAGTGAAAAACAAATCACCATTATCGGACATTTTAAAAAATGAATTTATTATCTCATACCATCGTGTAAGTTATGTTTTGGGTCTGTGGTTAGCTGAATAGTTAGCATGCTTGCTTCCGTGAATGTGGGTCCGGGTTCAAATCTCTGGTGTCTATTGAACACAGTAGTTTACTCTTAAGTCGGTTGTAACAAAAGCTGCAGGTCCCGCCTTTAGCACCCCACAATCTTGTTTAGGACATTAATGACATCTGCAGTGTTTCTTTAAAGGGTGGGCGGAGCAATATTACCCCGTTCAGAGAACGAAAAATACCTTCATAAAGTTCCAAAGGTGTAAAGGAACTGAGTCTTCATACACCTCGAGAAGTTTATAAAATATACATACACACCCAGAGACGAATAACATCACCACAGAAAGGTTTCTAAGAAGAAAACTATGTAAGATTCAAACGAAGGAAAAAGTTACGTTAAAGTACTGTTTGCAACACTTTCGCTTCATACAAAAGAAATGTTGGAAGTGTCGGACAAGAAATGTTTCGTCGGTGCTGTTATAGTTTTACCAAAAAATGGAAAATTTACAGGAGAAATGTAGTTTGTGGGTAAGTAAAGGAAGGTGTCTTATGTAAAATTGGCGCGACGCTGCTTATCTAAAGTGGCTAATTTCTGTAAATAAGGAAGCCTTCTCACCTGCTCCAAAGTGGTAATTGATCGGGCAATATGAGGAACAGACGATATGAAAACCGATCGTGGCGCCATGAGCGGCGGTAATCCGCGAGCGTATCGCTGTCGGAATTATGAACAGAAGTTGCATTAAGAACTGTCACGCATATGAGAACAAAGAGTCAGGGTGTCTACTATTTCAAACAAATAAAATTCCCTGACTTTTCCAGACTATAGTTTAGTGAAGTTAAGTAACCTCTGTTCTCTAGCCACTTGCAGTTTTATAATATCTATTCGCAAAATATCTTTAGGTTCTCTTAGATGCGACAGCTATTATAAATATACGAACAAAGCTAAAATATGTATTTATCCCTGGCAAGAACAATATTGTTAAATACAAAGTATCTTTGATAGCCTCCCATCTCTCCTTATAGCCATCCTTATCCGCTCCTTGTTTCAATACAATTTATATATATATATATATACCAGGCTGAGTCATGTGTTCGTAGCGTTTTCATGGATAATGTGCAGCACCCGCCTCCCCCTGTACCACAGAAGCCTTTTCGGCGAAGAACATCCCATCACACTGTATGGTCCTTCTCCAACGTTCCACCAGTGACACAAGCCCCTGAAGATACCAGGCTACAAGCTTTGAAGCAAAGAACTCAGTAATGCCAGTTGTTACATCATCCACGGAATGGAATTGTCTGCCCCGCAGGAAGTGTTCCATGGAACGACACAGATGAAAATCAGATGGCGCAAGGTCGGGACTGTAGGGGGTGTGTGGTAAAATGTCCACGACATCCATTTTCCGCAATGTGCTGGATGACTCTTCTTGACCTGTGGCATGGAGCGTTGTCAAATTGGAGGAGCAGTCGTTTTCGGCTCACCAGTGCTGGATAACGACGGCGCACAATGTCGTATACAAGTTGCAGCTGTTCAGCATACAATGTCCCATCTACGGAACGACCATGTGGAACGAGCTCCCAGTGCACCGGACGTCGAAATTCCACCACACACACAGCATTGTCTTCACATCAAAACGCCCTCTCTGAACCACTGGCTGCGCCTAGGTACCTGGTCGAAGACATTGTTTTTCGGTGTCAGGTTAACGAAGAAAGATCCACTTTTCATCATACGTGATGATCCGCCGCCAAAACCTGTCGTCAGTTGGGTTTCGAAGCAGTTCTTCACACAGGGTCACACGTTGTTGAGCTTGAGCGGGAGTCAAATCATGGGGAACCATTCTCGGTTGCCTGGAGCGAACCCCAAGTTGATGCAGATGACGAACGACACTGGTTTGTGATGTCTGGACCTTATCTGTTAGCTGACGGGTACTAGTTCCTGGGTTTCCTTCAACAGCGTTCGGGAGGGCATCGATATCCGTCGTCACAGGGCGCCCACTCTTGGCCTTGTCATTGAGACTGGTGTCACCAGACCGAAAACGCTGAAACCACTTTCTAGCTGTGGACAGTACATTCACCTTCTACGGCACAAATTTCCTTGGATGCTGCTGCTGCGTTCAACCCCTTTTTCCAGTAATGACGCAGAAGCACACGACACACAAGTTTCTCCTCAGCCATTGTCCTGCCAACCGTGTATTCAACGCGTAGTTCCTCCCACACACCGTTAGCGCTGTGATCAGACAGACACGTGACAACCCAACGCTACGAACACGACTCATCCTGGTGTATATGTATATATATATTCAATTACAAAAAGTATGAATGACAAATAATGCTTGAGAATACACTAATTTGAAAATCATTCGGGTTTTAGCGATCTAGACAGTTTTATAATCGGTTTAAATTTAACGTAAGAATCGCAACGGAACCAAAGCCGACGAACAGAGCGCAGATGCTCACCCAACATTGAACAAATAAAACATGGTGAGCTCGTCGAATTAAACTATACGCACGAGTAGCTAAATAATTCATTTTTCTAAAAATGAGTGCGTAAAGCATAGAATCACTTAAAATAACAAAACTTTAATATAATAAGGGAAAGAAACTGAGAAATGTTGACGGTTTCCGGCTTAACTAAACCAAAGCTCTAAACATATGGAGGTCCCATGTCCCCTTACCTAGTTTACTCTTGCATGTCAACGAATTGACCTTGCACTACAAAATTAACACCGAAACTTGTATTCATGTTGCACAAATAATTTCCACGACTACCAACAGAATTTAGATGTAATCATTTAGGCTCGTGAAAGTCCAAAATACGAAAGATAATTCGGATATACCGAAGTTCTGAAGATATCTCGTTGATCATACAACGGAGCAGTCGAAATCAAGAACGAAATTCCAGGTTCCAAAAATTAATTTACTAGGTAAGAGTTCTTGTAAATTTCCACTAATTTCAGACGTTACCTGAGGAAGGAACATTGATCTAAATACGCATTGAAGGTTTAAAATATACTTTAAAAAAAAAAACTATTCTGAAAGTCAGTGTTCTGCAACCACTGTAACCTTTTTCAGAATCCTTTCTCAACCGCCTTTATCATCGTCAAGTGACGTACGTGCGGCGGAAGAATAAAAATAAATCCCAGAACAGATCTCAATTACCAACCAAATAAATCTGAATGTTTGCACACTGCAAGAAAATTCATGAACACAATATATCTTAAAGCTGGAAATAAACGATATATTAATTAATATAAGATTAAAAAGTTTAGCAAGCAAGGAATTTTCTAAGCGGGAAGATTTGCCACGATATAAACCCACATACTTGAGATGAATCAAGCTTTGGTCCTGTCAAAGATGCTGAGACAATAAGCCAATCAGAAAATAAATAACAAAAGGGAGAAGAAGAAAGATACGTCACAAAGTAATCCAAGAAACAAATCTTTACGCCAAGAAAGCTATACAAAACAGAATCAAAAGATTGATTCATAGCTTGACAAAAGTAAAAGACGATAACGGGATCATTACAGGAAAATCTTTTGGCTTCGAAGATCCACGTCGGAAAATCATAACAATATATAAATGAAACAAATGGAACCGAGCTTCACGGTCGGTTACAAAATATATTTTGTAAAGATACATGACCCCACCTAACCTCAACGTTTGTATGGTCACTAATTTAAGATAATCTACGAAAAGTACAAGAAACGTTGTTTTTACAGTTCACGTGTTACGTAACAAGCTAGCAGTGACGCGTTGTTGACTCAACTTCCGCTTAAAATTCTGACAGCGATACACTCTATCTTGAAAGTGGCAGTTAATGTTTTGTCGCTCATTGGATTTTTGTAGTGTTGCTTGACGGAAGGCAGTGCGCATTTTTGTCGATAAGTAATGCTTGAACTATCGGATGTCGTTTCTGACTACCAGAACAAAATGAGGCAGGCAGGCAGGACGCAGTGGCAAATGGGGTTGGATTCATCATTAAAATTTCTGGGTATAGTGCTACGCAAGGACTGGTGAAAGATGACTACAAAGACGGGGTATTCTCCAGGCGAATTTCAAGAAAAGCGCAGTTGTTTAAAGTGTCTATAACTATATTCAATGCATTTTTAAGTGTTAATGAGGGAAACTCGAGAAAAACATGCGTATATGGCCCGAAGTGCATATAGTGCAAAAGTACCGGAATGGGATGTTGTAGCCGTGATGCGTCCATAAATTTAGCTTCCGGAAGTGAAATAGAGAAGAACAGTGAAAATCCGAACGAAAAAGGTCAACTGGTTATTTGGCGACGTAAAACTTTAACTGCACGGTTTCGTTTTCCCTGTTTCCTTCAGACTCGCATTGAGGGTCAATCAATTTGTTTCTAACTCGTGATGTGGCTTTTTGTTTCTTACAATAACAACAATGCAAGCCACTGAGCTGGTGTTTTTGTAAATACATATCCGTCAATCTTCCCCAACCAAGATGTAGCGAAAGCCAATAACCAGGCGAGAAAGAAAACTGGTTCTTTGAAACTCTTATCTGTAATATTGTTTGTAAACACACTGTCATCCTACGCTGAGCGCACTATACCTTAACCCTATTCTCTGCGGATCTTTTTCCGATGGCCGGAAACTGGTGCCATACATTATTAACATTAATTCCATTTAACTGTCATAATGACCTCGTAATTATCCTTGCCAAACTTTTGTACCAGTAATCCAGCCACGCAATAATATTCAACAAAGGAATTTCAATTTCTTCCTACTGTGATTACCAATATTACCTTCAAGGTTTGTACATCTATATATGGATACCACCTGTACGTTCACTCCATAATACTTTAGCTTAAATCGGGTGGGATTTTTACGAACGAAATACGTCACAGGTTCAAGAATCGGAATCATGGTAATGTTAGGTCATAGTTACACATTTATTTCCATATCGCCATTGATGTTTTGCTACAATGATTATGGACAGTATGTCGAGGGAACACAAACGGGTTAAGAGCGAAGTTAGAGATTTTTTTTTTATTAAACGCGATGAACATCACTTTTAAAAGACACTACCTGTGACTGCTCTATTTAAGGTCCTAAATGAAATGCCCGATGTATACTAAAAAGACCCTGTTAACTTTAAAAGCTTCTTCGATACATAAAAGAGCTTCCACTTCTTACTAACGATGTAGATGTTGAATGTGTGTAGAACACTGAATACCTGAGCCTCACAAAATTTGAAACAGTCAATGAGAACGAAGCCAGCTTCTAAACATCAAAACGACTTACTAGATAAGTTGAACGATGCAGTCATCAGTAGCCTTATTAACTAACTTTTAAACTCTGTGGCCTGAAACTGGTGCCGTCACCTTACTACCATTTTAAATCTTGCGAGTAATAATAAACCGAATCTGCTGTGAGTTCAAATAAATAGTAAACTGCCTGTGTTGTTAACCACAATAATGTATTCTTCGATTACTTACCTACATATTTTTATAGAATCGGTTGATACACCGACCATTTTCAAGTCAAAGTTTATCACAGTTGTAGCTTTCAAAAGATTTCTCTGGAACCAATGCGCCATTTTTTTTACTTTGTAATCACTCTCATTGTTGCCAGAATGCCAGCCGTAATCTATTAATCTCAAAGACAGAATAATCTCATAACATTTACCACAGAACAAGTCTTACACAAACCACTTACACCGTACCACAAACCCATCCATCCTTCCTAACTCTATGATCCAATGTGTTCGCCATCGACCTCCATTAAAACGATACTGGACCGCGCATATAATAGTAACTCTCTGAAGGCAATTGATCAACTAATTATGACAGGAAATAGTAGGCTTGGTCAGATCCGGACTTTTTGGTATCCGGACTTCGGACGTTTTTTTTCGGACTTCTAAAAAGTCCGAATCCGCGGACCATTTTGTCGGACCGTCCGATATCGGACTTTTAGTTCGGACTCGGACTGTCCGAATCCGGACTCGGACTTTTTGTTCGGACTCGGACTATCCGAAATCGGACTCGGACTTTTCGTTCGGACTCGGACTGTCCGAAATCGGAGTAGGACCTGCGATTGAACTTACTCACTTAATTCCTAAATGCCATTATTTAACTAATTTAATGACAATTATTATTACATATATATGTCACTTGCT
>JAGDQP010027758.1:575-21276 GCA_022664845.1 Lepisma saccharinum
AGCAAGAAAATTTCATATAAATGTCTGGAAATAATTTCGGTTTTACAAGTCTGTTTCTCATTTACACGAATTAAGAAACAGTCTCTATATATACAGTACATAAAGATGCGAAGGGGAGTGAAACATAGACATAACCAACAGTAATACGAAAAATAATGTGTATCGCTCAGACAAGGGCAGAAGATACAACGCTCTTTCAACATTAACTGGAACATTTAGTTCTACGTCGGATATGGAAAGAAATACACGCAACATAGTATGTCAGTCTTTCCTCAACGCTCACGCACTACTATTACCATAGTAGCAAGCCACAGATTCCTTGAGCGTAGAAAGAAGTGGGCTGATATTGTAGCCATCTTTCTGTAGTGCTTCCTTTATCTGGAATTTCTTCCCTCCCAGAAGCTCCTTACGGGATTCAAACAAGAGATAATCACTGCATGCTAAGTCTGGACTGGACGAGGCGTGGGGCAACACCTCCGAGTGTAAGTTCACCAGCGTTGTAATAGTCAAGTAGCAGGATGCGAACGAGCATTGGGTTATGAAGAACAATGACATGTTCCAACAACACCCCAGGTATTTTCTTGCGAATAATATTGCGTACGGTACCCTAAAGTAATGTGGAATAATAGTTGGCATTAATTGTAGCGCCCCAGAGCAAAGAGTAATTGTGGGCGGCGACTTAAATGGAGATGTAGGCAGAAGCAGAGAAAGCATTGAGAGGACCCATGGTGGCTGGGGCGCGGGAGATAGGAACGAAGTAGGAGAAAGAGCAACAGACTTTGGAACGGCATTCGATCAGGCGATTTGCAATACATTTTTCCAGATGAAAAAAGGACTTCTTAACTTACAAGAGTAGTGGAAAAGAAAGTCAAATTGGCTTCATCTTGTACCAAAAACAACATCTTAAGGAAATTAAGAACTGCAAGGTCATAAATGATGAAAATGTGGTCTCACAACACGAGTGGTGATTGTGGACTGAGAGTTTGCAGGTAGAAATAATAGGAGGTCGCGAAATGTAGAGCCCAAAATTAGATGGTGGAGACTGAAAGAAGAGAAATTAAGAAAATTGTTCAGGGAAGAGGTTATCGAAAGAATAAATCTGAAAGAAGAGGATGTGAAGAGTAGGATCATGCTAACAGCCGAAGAAGACTTTGGGTAAAACTTCTGGAAAGAGCCCTCATACAGAAAAAGAGACGTGCTGGTGGAATGAGGAAGTGCAAGAATCTATTAAATCGAAGAAGAAAGCTAAAACAAGACGTGATGCTTCAGAGACAGAAGAAGACAAATATAGCTTTAAAGCGGCTAATAAGGAAGCAAAGAAGGCAGTGGCTAGAGCAAAAGCGCAAGCATGGGATGAACTGTATGACGAACTTGAAACACCAGGTGGAGTGAAGAAGCTATACAGGTTAGCAAAATCCAGAGACAAGGCAACAAAGGATGTTAATCATATTAGGTAAATTTAGGATGAACAAAGATTAGTGCTTAGCGATGAAGACACGATCAAAGAGAGATGGGACAAATATTGCGAAACGATCCTAAATGAAGAAAATTCGAGGAAAGTTCTTAGCGACGGAACTTCAAATCTTCGACCGACAATAAGAATAAGCCGGGGAAAATTAGAGAAAGCATTACAGATAATGAAGACTGGAAAAGCTACATGTTCTGACTGCATACCAGTAGAAGAATTTGGGACCAGAAGGTAGATATTGTATGGAATCTGATGCAAAAAAATCTATGAAGAGAAAAAAATGCCGCGACGCACTGGGGAATAGTGTTCTTGTACCACTTTTTAAGGAGAAGGGAAATATACAGGATTGTGGAAACTATTAAGGAATCAAACAAATGTCACATAGGATGAAGATTTGGGAGAAAATTACAGAAGGAAGATTACATCAATAGAAGAACAATTTGGATTTATGCCAGGAAAAAGTACAACGGACGCAACTTTTATATTAAGACAAACTTTGGAAAAGTATCAGGAAAATCAAAAAGGATTGCATATGGTCTTTATTGATTTGGAGAAGTCCTACGACAGAGTACCACGTCAGGAAGTATAGAGATGCTTGAGGGAGAAAAGAGTGCCAGAGAAATATGTAAGGATTACCCAAGATATGTATACAGGAGCTAGAACTCAGGTAAGAAGTAGTGTGGGATTGACACGCCAAATCCCTTTTATGGTTGGATTACACCAGGGTTCAGTCTAAAGCCCGTATCTCCTCAACGTAGTTATGTATGTTATAACTCAAGACGTGAGAGATGAAGCCCCCTGGTGTATGATGTTTGCCGATGATATTGTACTATGCAATACTAATAGGGCAGGACTTGAAAGGAAAGCAGAGAGTAGGAGGAAGTCTCTGGAAGGTAGAGGTCTAAAGATTAATAGAAAGAAAACCTAGGATCTTGAGTTTAACGGAAAGGAAATGGAGAAGTGATGTTGCAAGAAGAACAATTGAATAAAGTGAAAAGTTTTGAATATTTAGGCTCATCTGTTACTGGCAATAGCGATTTGGACTCGGAAATAACACAAGGATGCAAGAGGGATGGCGAAATTGGAAGAAAGTATGTGACATTCTCTGCGACTGCAGAATCACGGTGAAGTACAAAGAGATGATTTACAAAACAGTGGTTAGACCAGCAATGATGTGCGGAGCAGAAACATGGCCAATAAAGAAAGCACAAGAAAAGAGATTAGATGTAACAGAAATGAGAATGCTACGCTGGATGTGTGGGATAACAAGAAGAGAGAGAGTGAGAAATGTGAGAGTAAGAGGAACCAAGGTTGCAGAGATATCTAAGAAGATACAAGAAGACTGCAGTAATATGGACATGTAATGAGGAGAACAAATGACTAAGTAGTCAGAAGAGTGAAGGCAATGGAAGTAGAGGGCAAAAGTGGTAGAGGGAGGCCAAGGAGGAAATGGATGGATAGGGTTAAGAAGGATCTCGGGGAGAAAGGTTTGTCAGAGGAAGAAGTCCAGAACAAGGCTTATTGGAGAAGACTCATCAGAAATGTCGACCCCACGTAGGTGGGAAAAGACGGAGAGAAAGAAGAAGAAATAACGTAAGTCAAGTCTGGAAAACCATATAAAAAACTTTCTAATAAGAGTTAAAAGAATAAAAGATATCCCCAATCGTGAGAGCATTGCAAGCATTTTCCTTTTATTAATACCGGTACTGTGAGTTCTTTAGTAGTTAACTAGAATATACCTTAGTCATGTACATAAAAGATTCTTTTTTATCGGAAATTGATGCACTTAACAAATCATACGACGTTAATAGAGACACTAGCACCGTGCAGCGGCGTCCCACATGTGCTAGAAGCAGAGCTTGGACTTCTCTACTACTGGCTCTGGTAAAAGTTTGAAATATTAAGATGAAGTAACTGCTTAAGTAAGAATTACGGATGAACTTTACTTTTGGAACCCAGCTATTAAGCCATATGTACGCTCTCTACTATTCATTCCCTTGTAAATAATTCACAAACACCCCTATAAATACCTAGCAACCCACAAAAATGTGTTACGAAAACGCACGTGTGGGTTCACTTTACTTTATGGACCCCCACCCTCCCAAAAAAAACTTGCAATTTAGAGGAGAAAATGAATATTTTAAAGTTGAGGAAGAGTGTGTGAACCATAATTAAAGGTAATGTTAACAAGATGTGATATGTGAGAGGAAAAGCAATAATGTGGCGGAACTATTTGGCTTTGTCTGCTATGGCAGCCTGGGTTGAGGTGACGTCATGTATGCGGTTTGCATCGTGCATCACGAAAAAAAACTAACCTAATTTTTCTAATCTAACCCATGTTACGAAATACCGGTATATTAAAAATAAATATGAGACGCCATGTTTATATGTTCATGTCACCGAGTGCGCATATGCCGCCATTAATATTCACCAGCAGCAACCACGTTTCTGTGTTGATGAAGTAGAGTGTGTATCTATCGACATAATAATGACATATTGGTTTTCATAACATTCTTTTTTTTATTGCTGGCCGTCGTTACATGTTTACGGAAGTGTCTATGGTTATTACTGACAAGATAATAGCGTAGAGTAGGTGGCGGAAGGTGAGGGCCATAAAGTAAAATTTATCCGTCATGTGTTATTTCATTAAATACGCACTCGAGTTAATTAACACACAAAAAGGGTTCGGTTTATTTTATCTACTCCAAAGAAACTAGAAAGTAAAATTTACAGGAGAAAGGTCATGTTAGGGAAGTGTAAAGTAGTGTTAAAACGCTAATTAGAATAAGTTTTGGAGTCATGAAACAGTGTAATAAGGGGAAAGACGTACATGCAATTGGGGAGTTGCTGTGAATATAAAACAGTGGCGATCACAGGTGAGAGCTTCGGCTCTCCTCTCCCAACACGTCAGCGTGAGAGCAGTAAACCAACTCCTCCCTCGGGGAGGCCTCACCCAGTAGTGGATTGAATATGGATGTGAATTATTATATATATGAAAATAACCGCACCTAACCCAGTTAGCTTAATATATAAACAGTAAATTAAGGCAAAAACTAAAAAAAGATGCCATGTCAGTGTGAACATACTATTCCGCCATATCCGGTTCTGAATCAACTGGAGTGTGTATATTACGAATAAATTATTATAAGGTGATTCCCGTAAGAGGTTTCTTGTCGCTACCTGCCGGGTTATGCGTATGGAAGTGCCAGGGACAATCATTATTTAAAAACGAATTGTATGGAGCGCATCATATTGGTCAGTAGCTGGTTAAAGTTGGATGTAAATCTTATCCATCAAAAACATGCAGGCATGCTAAAGTAACACTAATGGTACCACTTCGTGTTGAGAATGAGACGTATATTGCTACAAAAATTACGGCCAAATTACCAAATAAGCGAAGACGAAATAGAAAGTTAGGTTTGATGTTTTTTTTTTATTATACGCGATGCACGTTCTCTTCAACACTCACATCATGTACTCGGCCTTAAGTTTGAAGCTTCTAAATAGTCCGACGTATTTTTCGCTGTCACTCGCATTTCGCACTTACATGACTCGAAATATAACATTTTATTTTCAAAACTAGCACACAGGATCGAAACTTCTATACTGTCTAACTTTTACATTGGAAAGTAAAGTTAAATCATAACATTCACTCCCATCTGCACTCTTGTACACGCGAAAAAAAAAATATTATGTAGGCTTATACGACGGACCAGTTATTTGCACCCTTGAGATACATTTACCCTTGTACTACGAAACCAAGTCTCTGCCTTTCAATCAATGGCTGTTATAAGCAGAAAACTACTAACTTACATTGATTATAAATTAATGATATGGGTTCTGAAATAGAACTGATATTACTACTCACCATTACTCTCGAAATATAACACCATTATGCTTGCGTTTACTAATATCTGAACTTCGGTGAAAATGTTTCTTATATATATATTATTTTTAACACACTATAAAAAATATTTCCTTTCAACTGCTTTTTCGAACATCAACTACCAACCATCTTTCATGTTATATTTCGTTACTCCAGTCGCGTTTAGTAAACCTATATCACAAATTACAAATTAATGAAATACGAAAAACATCCATGTGTACACTTTTGCGCTTGTCTGCTTTTTTTTTTTTAATTGAAGGTGAGCATGAATCATGAAATGTTCAGTGTGATGGCGCTCAGATTATTTTACTCATGCGTATATCTCATTCGATGACCAGAAACATCACGCTAAAAGCGCACTTTTAGTACACTCTTGCAGGGTTGTTCAGGATTCCTGAATATTCCATGTTAAAATTTGGATTTCGGAATTGCAGCGTTATATATTTTTTGGTAAACAGGAGTTTTGGAATAGCGGGTAAAAGTCAGAATGTCGAAAAATTGGATATCTTTGAATTAATATACGCAAGAGGTAGAGAATGACGTTAACTTCGAATGTCCCTGTAGTATCTTCCGTTTTTCGATTGAGGTCTGTTCATCGTTTAGATACATTATGTTTCAATGAAATCAACGAGTTGGTACGAAGTTGATTCATAAAAAAAATGTAAAATTCACTTGAATTAAAAAAATAAAATAATAATTTTGAAGTTGCTTACTTCTTGCTTCTGTCCTAAATCGAACGTAACACAGTTTATGGTATTTGGTTTCTTGTTCAACTAAGCCCGAATATGATAACTTCTCCAGAATCTTATCATTTCGAAGCTTTCGGGTCAAGAAAATAATAGTCGATCCTATCTTGAGCGCTTGTGGGGAGACCAATTTAATTCTTTCTTCTTCAAGAACCATCACAAGAAAGGTATGAGCTTTGGTGATGTTGACCTTGTTTGTAAATCTTTTGACGTGTATATATTCAATGAATGTTTGGGTTTTCTATATTTTCTCTGAGTCGTTTAAGCTTCTATACCATATTTTGTCCAGCAGGATTTATGGTACTTGGTACCATGAGCGATTGGACACACTCGCTTACGCCGTGAAGATGGGATACATTCATCGATGTTGCCAATGTTCCTAGACTAGAAAAATCTTCACACAAAGTCCACTTCGATTTCATTCATGAGAAGTGTCCCAGTTCTCTGTTGCCAGAGTATGCACTCGTTCCTTGTTAACAGCCAGAATTGATGGTCCTGGTGTTCCTTTTTCTATTAATTTTAATTTCCTCCTTTGTAACATTTTTACTGCTCTTTACAATTTACCCGGAATTAAACAAAGAAGCTATTGTAAATTAATTCTTAGAAATCGGAAGGAAGTGAAAACAAAGAAAAATAAAGCTAATTAATATCTTTAGTCGAACACTTTGTAAATGTTTTTGGTAATTAACATACTTTAAAACATACAAATTGACTTCAATAATGATCGAAAATGGAATATTTGCGATTATGGTCACCATCTTGAATTCAGGTTTCCACGAGTTTGGTATCTTCTATTTAGCCTGTAATTGTTAAGAAATACACCAAGTTTCATGCTGGTAGCCGGAATAGTAGGCGTTTTGTACTATGCTGATTGATGAATCGTTTATCTCGCCGACTTGTTATCAAGGGGTCTGGATTCGAATATAAAGGTTGCTATTCCATATTAAAGTGTATGTCTCTGCTTGGGACATAATTTCCATCTCCAACTAGTGGAAAACAATCGGAAATCATTCACATTGTCCAATTTGTAAATCTGATCATGCGTCACGGTCTTAGTTCATTTATTAACACGTTTTTCTTAACTCGCTTTCTTGTCTGTCTATTCGGTACAAATTTTGTAATCGATTTTAAACTCACTTCCCATCATCAGATTTCTTTGAAATTTTGTGAATTTGCTTGTTTCCGATGGCAATACAATATTCAATCATTAGATGTACGACAAAATAAACCAGTTAACTGTAATTAATTAATTAAAATAATTCGAAATTATCCTTAAATGCACGCAACGCCGCAACTATTTTGTGAAATTTGGGTTGCTTATCTCGCAGGAGTTTAATATTCATCTACTATACATAAAAAAAATAATTGAAAAAGTATTTTAAGAAACACGGTGAGCTTTCATGGACTAAAAAGTAAAAAGTATGGTTTATAGGCATCCAGAACTAACAGTTATTGCTATTCGTTTTCGTAGACCTTCCAAAGGATGACAATATCAGTTAAGTAGTTCTTCCTTCTCATAAAACATCATTTCCTCACTAATTAGTTTCCATAACTCAACATTGCGAAATTTGGGTTTAGTGACTTTGACTTCTCTGTCCAGAACGACGACGATATTTAATATTGGGATTTGTGATACTTTTATTTTGTGACAATTGTTTGGCTTGTTCGTTTAATCTTGCTGACCTCGGAAAGAGTCACGCACTTGTTTAAACCGTAGAGTGTTGATGCACTTTCTGGCAACGCGGAAATTATATATAAGGAGCTCGCTGCTGTTTCTGGAACTGTGTTGTAAGGAATTTTAATTTATGTAGCGCCCAAATTTTTTTATGAGCACCCTTTGCTATGTAAGTCTTACTTCTAAATTTAAAAAATCTTTTCGAGTGGTCTTAGTAGAAGAAATTAGCTAAATCTATGGTTTACAAAACGACAAGTTCAAGTCGCAGTAACAAATACTCCCCATTAAATTCTATCCTGCCTGGGCAAGATCAAATTAGTTTTCATCACGATTACCTCTCAAGATGTTGAAGTTGCAATGTGTAAATCATCCGCTGTCAATCACGGTTTGAGGTGTAATGTCTGTCTTCGGACTGGGACACTTTATATAGTAGAGGAAATAATGCAGCAAGACTGAAATTAAGGGAACTTTTGAGTGGCAAACCATTGTCCTCTAACTAAAACGATACTGGACTGATCAATGTCATTAAATATTTTATTAGTATTTGAAGGCAGGCAGCGGAAGAGACAATTAATGTCGATCGTCCACTTTCAGTCTAATCTAATAAGGACCAAATTTTTAGTTCTAAGTCTTTTACGTTAGTTATAGCTGTGCGGCCCTGTATTTATTTATGTACTATTTCTTGCAAATAACGTGAACATTATTTATAGGTTATGCAGTCTTTTACTTGCATAACTCAAGAATTAAGACTTTTTTAAAAAAGGCCACACACCAACAACAAGCTTAAACATATGAGTTGTGTCCATTTTAAATTAAACTGAATATGACGAACGAGTTTAAATGCTTACTCTGGCATCTATCTTTAGATACAAATTTAGCACTCCAGTAATTACATACAGCTCAATGGGAAAATCTCATACTTAACGGTGTAGATCACCCGCGCCATCTTGGTATGACCTTTCCATTGATTTACACTGGAATTGTTTTACTCATTTTATTCCTCTCGGAAGTAGAATATTTAAGTTCTGCTTTCACAAAATTTGCCTTGGTGGTTATTTTGACTCTTGTATAGTTTTGGTTTGTGAAGTTTCTTCAAACATATAAGTATAATGTATTGATATATAAATCACAATATGTTAATGGGAAATTATACTGTTCGTGTGTAAAATATTGCATTTTTATAAAATAGCATGAGTAAAAGAGAACATGATGATAAACTGAGTGAAAACGGAAGTTAAAATTATGCTCCTGAAAGATATAAGACGAGTAAAACAATTCCCATGTAAATCAATGGGAAGTGTGTACCAAGATGGCGGGGGTGATCTACACCGTTAACTATGACGACGCCCACAAGACTGCTAGTGACGAGTTAAACGAATAGGCGGTAGATCTCTTCAAAGTACAATGATGAAGTTTTTCTTACGACCTCAGAGACGCTTGATTCTCAACAGAGTGATGTTAAAATATAATTTTAAGACATACTTTCACTGTAAAAACAAGGATTTTGAGTTACAATAATTATGAACAGTTTATGAAAAAAAGATTTTTTTTTTTGCTTTAAAATGATCGTGTTGCACACTATATTTGGAATAGTAGGAAAAGGGACGAACGGACCACTCTTTTAGAGCGAATATTTCAATCGAAAAAAGTGTTTTTCAAAGAAACGCTCTCGCTTTGTGCAGAAAATGTGATCTTTATAGATGGGATTCCGATGATTTATGGATGTAATTTATTATTCGAACTTGAAAAAGCGTTTTCTAATTATTTTAGAGTGTTCACAATGCATCATGAGTACTGGTTAAGTTTGTTTTCCGCCATTTGTTACCATGAAGGTTATCGAAAGGCACAGCCCTACTGTGAAGTTACTCGCATTTTGTTAGAAAACTCAAGAGAAGACTTGATAACTTTCCTCAGTGACAAATCCATACCAGAAGACGTCAGGAATATGATATATACAAGGAATCTTTAAACACTGTTCTCAAGTACTATACCTGAAGAGAAGTGAGAGATCCTTTCTTGGGCGTTCTCTCCTAGTTGACCGTCTAGCCTAGGGGATAAGGCGTTGGTTCGCTGACCGCAAGGTAGCAGGTTCAAATCCCACTAAAGTCAGTATTTTTATTATTTTCATTCATAAGAACACTAAATACTAGTGATCATTCATGAATAAATACTCCCTTTTGCTTCTTTTTACATTTTCAACACTTTATTGCGTCGTTTTCATATTCAAAAGATGAACATCTTATCTGAAGATGGAAATTCATCAAGAAAAGGTTATATCCCTATAGAAAAGCACTACCAGAAACCCTATCTTTTTCGAGCGGAAATTTCTCATCTTTTCTCTGATTAAAATCCCCTCTAAACGACCGGTTTCACTTCCAACTCTCGCAAGATGAATATTCCGCTCTGTGAATTTAGTGTGTAATATTTGTTATAGTTTACAGACGTTTCATCAACCTGGCCATTTCTTCAGATACGTTGTGAAGTATTTAGAAAACGGTTTTACCGTAACTTCTGTTTGGAGTAACAACAATCAAAATTTTAAAATCTACATTGCAAGTTTGAGAAGAAGTTATCTGCTAGATCGACAAAACAATTGTAAGAGATTTACAGACCCGAAGAACCCTACGAAATTGATGTAATATGTTTTTGAGAGAGAGAGAGAGAGAGAGAATACATTCTTTTCAATAAAATATTGTTTTGAAACGATTACCCGTGTTACTTCTTGGGCGATGAGTCTTTCCAAGAAGCTGTGTTTCGGATTTTCAAATTATTTGTGAGGTTGTGATGGAAGATAATCCTTGAAAGGTTATTCTCGAATCATAAAAGTTAAAATTTTATTCATACAGTTTTCAAGAATAGCATTGTTGCTATCGACGACATACACATACATTTTTAAGAGGATTTTCTAGGCTGTCTTTGACTGACTAGGATACATTCCGAAAGATGAAGTTCAAAATTTAGCAGGAGGATTGCAAATGAAGGGAAGGTAGAAAGAACGATACCTGAACCAAAGAAGTGCCAAAATAAATTTAAATTCAAATGTTTACACCTTAAATTGAATTTCTTCTCACAACATTCAGAATTTTTTTTTTTTCAGGTACCCTTCAAATCATTGTTTTACCCATTCTTCCATAGGCATGAGTAACTACTTGGTTCTCCTGCACCCACTGTTACTGTATTCCTGCTTTGACTAAACTTCTACCTTCATTCATATCCCAGCTTTATTTCAGACTATTTCCCGATATTTCAAAGAAGTCTTCTTGAACTCTATCAAGAAAAAGAACTTGGTTATGAATTAGTGAGTTGAAACGCAAAAGGAACACAATTGAGGACATTGCCGGAAGAAGGGCACATAGCGCAAAAATGCATTTTCGGTAAACAGCTGGTAATGAGTTAGGTTCAATGTTACCAAGAAGTTCTTGAAATAATATTTATGTCGATGACGACAGTAGAAAGAGTATAGAATGAGGTTTGAAAACTGTTAACTCACCTGATAGAATTCAAAGTTTGCTTGAAAATATATTGAAAATAGTGAATGCATGTTATGTGCCCTTCTTCCGGCAATGAAAGATTTCATGGTGATTAGGTTCAAGAACGAAAGGACAAACAGTTCTAAGCACAGTGTTTAATACAAAAGAACATTGAAAATTACAATAACAATACTTTTGATAAATTGCCTCAGCAAATATCTTGGTTCTTGAGATTGAAAAAAATTCAATCTGCGAAACTAGTCTGTCGCACCTAAAAATACCAAGGTTTTGCGAACCCATTACACAGCCTAAACTGCTGGAGCTAGAAAAACGAAATTTGGTATAACGGTACATCATCACTAGTAGATTAAGACAATATTACAAAATGTTGAAAAAGTCGCAAACTTGGGTCCAAAATGGCCGTCAAAATGAAATTTTCATAGAATACACAGCCTAGACGGCTGGAGATGGAAAGACGAAATTTGGTATGACAGCACATTATTACCCCAAAAATCAATTTCCCAAACTTTGAGCTAGAGATACGAAATTTGGGATAAAGGTGTATTATCAAGAGTAGTTCAGGAAATTATTACAATATTTTGAAAAAGTAACCATCTTGGATTCAAAATGGCCGCAAAAACATTTTTCACACCGTTATGGCACCTAATTTCTCCCATTCACTTTCAATCGAAAAGAATATATTTTTTTTCCAATTCACTTGTTTGTATGTGTGATCTGACTAGATCAAAGTTTCAGTCACACTGTGAAAATGATTGATCTCTGACGGAAAACATGTGAAGGAGTTCTACATCAAACACATTGCGGAACCATGAACAAAACTGTCCGCCAGCAGGGTCCGAAAGCAAGACGACAGTTTTCACTTGCGGAAAGTTTTCTACATATTTCTTTCTACCAAACTAACGAATAGAGCAGGCTGGGTAGCCGTGCGGTCTACGGCGGTAGGCCAACAACTCGAAGGTCCCGGGTTCGAGTCCCGAATCGTGATGGGCCGAAGTCCAAAGTTACTAGACTGACCCGTATAAAAAATAAACTTTACCAAAGTTGTTAACGAATAGAGATATTGACTTGAAATTTGCAGGATATGTAGAAAAGAACATGACGGATAGTTTAAAGGGATTGCCGGGAAAAGAGTACATATAGCCATTAGTTTGTTCGAACGGGCTACACTGCTTGAATTAGTGCACAGTATTGCGTTCGAGTGGGTTCAACTGCTCGGATGGCCGGTATCAATTTAGTAGAAGTGCAGTGCAAGCACCTTCTGTCCCTTGCTGGGGAGCGAGTGTAGCTGAATGCAGATAATTGACAGTCGCGCTGCGTTCTCAATGTGTGTGAAAAGAGATTATAGATAGCTTTACGTGTTTGCAGAAGAAAATAAACACCTGCCCGTTTGAACAACAGCTGCACGGGATTGTATGAATAGACACTGTGACGTCACATTCTTATCACAATTCCGAACCCATGCAGACAGTGCAACACCGAACAGATCGCCCAAATAAACCTAATGTAAGTTTGAGAAAGAATGCACGAACATTTGTGAAAATAGTATTACTGAAGTGAATGGAGTAAGAGAACTTCTGTCAAGAAAACAGACCTAAAGGAGTAGAATTTTGTACGTGTTCTTTTGGGAGAGTGTGAAGAAACCTTCATTTGATATATAATAGAATACTTAGACCGATTTAATTTTATTACATATCTTTAATATTTTCTACACGTAGTACATTTCAACTCATTACATAATACATCTTGCATTCATGGAAGTGCTATCTTCAGTTTTCTCCTCACTTTCTTCTTTTTTCATGTTTTGACGTCTACTTCCGGTTTTCCTTGGTCTGTCTCGACATGGACGTCTTCGTCCTGTTAAAATAAATGAAATAATATACAATCCTTTATTGTTGAAACATAAGCCAAAACAGCGAAATTTAATTATTTCATAAATCCATGTTTTAGGTAGATATAGGCATTACTTAGCGCGGAAGTTAATGATAGGAATGGGTGTTGCAGTTGTGTTTGTTGACATTACCTTTGATTTGATTCGTAAAATAATTTTTAAATGACAGTATCTTAAAGCTTATATATATTCAAAATGTTAAAGAAAGTAAAACAATACTGCCGTTTCACGAGGTGATACTTTATTTCTTTGCAACTTTGCAAAGTGTGCTTCAAAAATATAGGGAAGATGGTATTATTATTTCATCCTCTGTTCAATTCAATTGACACATTTTTATATTCTTTAAATGTTCCTTGACAGGATAAACTGTATTCAACACAATTGTGTCCATAAGACAAATACTGAAAAAGACGTCATAAATAGAATAATACAACGGATTTAATAAAAATATAGACTTAACATTGCATCATACTTCAACTGCAAACGAAGAAAAGGGAAAGTAAATTTTACTTCAAAAACCTACCTACGCTTACCTATTTTCGTCTGTTCTAAAATCAATGGGTTTTTACTTAAGAGCACGTGATTTTAAACCCTGCTGTTATATGACTCTGTTGGCTACTATTGAAAGAACCAGCGACTGAAAGTAGTCGCCAGCAATGTTCAAAATGGCGTGCTCCTTAGCACAGAGGAAAATAGGTAGGCGGGATAAGTCTATCTTATTATTTAGTCTATGATAATACCCTTCCCCATGAGCAATTTGCCGCCTCCGCCGTGTCGGATATTTGCCGTTGTTCCACTAGCAGACAGTCGTTATGAAATATCGAGCACGTTACACCTTCACTATCCTGCCAGCTATGTCGGATATCGCCAGAGAACAGCAGCTATCCACCTAGCGGAGCGTCAGAAATTTCTGGCGGGCCTCCAGCGGGTAACCGCCTTGACGGAAGAGTTGCGGCATAGTCTAATTCTGATGGCGGTCCCCAGATCCAGGCTGTGGGTTGCCGTCAGCCCGCCGTCATTTTTCTCATGCGTTTACAGTGGTACAGCCACGGAAGTAAGTATTACGGAAATTGAATGCAAACTAACATTTCGTTTTTTATTTAAATTATATTTATGGGTCAGGCAGGCAGTCATGCTTAAGCCGTGAAATGTCTGAAGAACAGTATGTGGCAGACTTAGCCTAAGGAATGACTATCTAGTCCATAAATATAAGTTAAATAGAAACTAAATGCTAGACCATAGACTAAATACTTGCTAGACTCCCACAATACTTAATTCCATGACTGTACTAAGACGTCCCCGTCCGTAAAGGAAGGGGAAAACAAAAGAACAAACTAAATTACTTACGTGAGGAGTATTTGGACGAGCAATATGGCAAAGGTTCTGTAGTCGTGGTTGTAGCTAAAGAAATAGGCACAGGACCGGCTGGGAACAGTTCGCATATGTATGGCAATCTTAGTTTGCAATTTACAACTCTCCACATACTATTGTCATCTAAAGTAACACAATCTTCATCGCTATCACGAGATCTTGGTTGTCCTGGGGCCCAAGCTATAAAGTCATAGCACGATAAAGGGCGACCTAAATAGAAACAGGAGATAAACAAATTACGAAAGAAATCAAATTTGCATAGTTCTAAAGAATCCTATAAATGACATACAATTCTACTCCTAGGATAGAGCCCCTGCTTGGACAATGTTAACGCGATCGCTTTCGGTGTGAGCAGTTCTGGGTTTGAGCAACCCGATAGAGGTCTCCAAATCTAATTAATAGGTTATAACCCACCATTGTGATGATACCAGCTGCAGTATACATGAGAACAGTAGCGGTGAGTGTTTGTGTTGCCCCGTTGCGCAACAGCCTCATTCTTAAATTATTTAATTTTTATTTCAATTACTCTAAAATATAGAATATGTAATAACATTCTATCCCTTGGTGTTAAAAAAAATCATATTTTCGTTTTAGGAAGAAAAAAAATACTTCACAAGTTTACAGTTTAATCTTGGTGTGTAATTTTTTGGCAGCGTTTTGAAAGGCCTATCCCTACTCCCTTCGCTGCATGTTCAAATGTAAGGTCCTATGGCAATTACAATAGGCAGTAAGTTGTTGCAACGAGCTAGTAACTCACGAGGTTTTCTCATGGAGGAGAGACGCCCAAACGTATCCTTACTTCGAAAATAAATTGAAGCAGAAAATGGCCACCGCCCCGGTTGTATGTATCACGGTCCGCCATATTGCGTATGGAATAAAATTGAAGTATTGCATTTACAGACATGCAAATAATCAGATCATTCTTTGTGCTTTTCTGTGATTCTTAAAATGGTAATTAGTTGTGTCGCTTTTGGAAACATAAACAGACACAATAAGAAGGGTCCCAATGTCACATTTCACAGGTGAGTGTTAGAGGAAACTTCTGTCGAAATATAAAATGTTGATATACATTGATAGTATGGAGACAATTAAACGTGTTTTTCTATGCTTTTCATTATGCGGTCAATATGTTAATTCGAGAATTTAAAGAGAAGGATTACTGTTCTAATATTTCTCATAGATTTTAAGTAATTACAAGAAAACTGACTAAAGGAAATGTCAGTAGTATTCATTATATTTCATGCACTTTCGGGAATTGTTTTTCGTTATGCAGCTTTCGATGTTCACTGGAAGTTTTGGTTACTCTTTATGTTGAGTTATACAATATTTTATAAGCACTGACAAATAATAATTGTATGTTTGTATACTTTAACCATAATACCAAATCTTCGCGTGTAAATTAAATGTGATTACAATTCAATAATGTGATTTATAGGGTGACCGTATCAATGTTTGACCAAATAAGGAAAATTTCAACTCTAAGCAACAACTGACGTTTATATAACAGAAAAAAAATATACGAAACAAAACCTAAGACCATGCAGAATAAGTCAAAGAAAAAGCAGCTCGCATTTATTTCATTTAACACGATAACAGACAAATATATTGCTGAAGGTGTAGTTACACCAGTAGTTGACCAGTTGTAGTAGCCAATTGTGAACTACGGTTGTTGCAGTGTAGATCATTGATTCTGTTTACTGCAGGTTGTTCCTTGAATTAATTATTTCATTGTACCTTCTACTCGATATGCACGGATATCTTGTATTACTTATACTTCTGTCTTCTTATTGTGCGCTCTGCTCTCTTCCAGATGAACTTTATACACTTTTTATTAGATTTTGGAGATACTGTATTTCCCGATTGCACAGCATTTGGGGACTACACTATTAAACCTTATGGAAGTATAAAACGTACTGTGTTTACTACCATATCCAATATAAACTATTATTACTGTTTGTCTCCCTTATTAGTCAACCACTGGCGACTGGTCCTTTACTGGTACGGTCACCATGTAGCTTCGCATGTCATAGACCAGGTAAATGAGAGACTAAATTGTAACAAATCTTTTCGAAATGAATACTGGAACATATTTAACACTTTACGCTTTCTGAATCTTTGAAGCACTGTTATAAACATATGTATCCAGTATGTTAGTATGTTTACATCGTTCAAGGGGTAAATTGTAATTTATGGCAGTCAAGAAATGTACAAATTACAGCTATGGAGCTATTTAGATTCCCTTGCGGTTGGGCGGACACATGGAGTCTGTTAAACGTCTAGTAATAAATATAAAGTGACTCACCCGTTTTCGCTAGTTCGACATTATGTCTAATATAATCTGTATGCTTTTGATATTTGAAATATCTTCTAGAATGACAAAAAATAATTTCAAGTGTGCAAGTGACCAATCAATGATACTGCAAAATTTAGTAAACTGCTCATAGGGAAAATCTTGAACTGGTTCCAAGTTTGAACTCCTGTATTACACCTTTGAACATTTCAAGTTAATCATTGTCACATTGCAAGGTGTCAATAATGTTTCCTGGGGGTTCGTTGTGTTGCTTTCCTGTGGTTACGTAAAATACCAGAAACTATTTATGGGTTAATTTCTTCAGGAAAGCGGGAGAGTAACTATTCATTACTACCACAAGTCATACCAACTTCAATTTTTTCCAAATCGTGTATAGACGACTATTTGCGAAACATTTCTGTACGTATTATTTAAATAGCAAAAATAGATTTTTGTTGTTTATTAGGGACTTCAACTAATAATGTTCACTCTTTCGAGACTTGAAAGAGTGATTTTGAACTCATAAAGCTGTGTCGGCCGCGTTCGCAGAAGATTTCCTTAATAAGCACATCTACCTATATGGCTAGGGGTCTTACGCAGTTAACGGCTACGGATGTCAATATTTTTCATTATGCAGTGTTTATTCTACTTGATGTTTTTCATTCAACCACACCTGGAGTTAATTTAAATGTTGCCTAAAAACAAACGTAAGTATAATAACATATGATATAGATTTCATATAAATATTATCTGTATGGTGTACATAAAACAATAGGGATTTCGTGGTTTTCTTCCATACGCAAGATGGCGGATGGCTGCACTGGATGATTGACGGGCGGCCATTTTAAGCGTCAAAATTTGGCAGTTTGGGCGTCTCCTTCTAATCTAATTCCTCCAAGGGTTTTGTACTGTTTTCTCCCCTCCTTAGCTTTCCATTCCATCCACTCGTGGCGCGCATGACCGCCCAGACTGAAGCCGTCTGCTACTGACCTTCATTTACTCGCAGTTTCTCTCTCTCTCTCTCTCTCTCTCTCTCTCTCTCTCTGTGTGAGAGAGAGAGAGAGAGAGAAAGAGAAATAGCGTGTATATGTGTGCGCGCGTGTATGTGTTCCTTTCTGCCTTATTACCACAGAATGCTGAATCTCAGGCGCGACATTAGAGTTCTACGCAACGATACTGTAGTGAATGCTTACGTTAGTGTCGAAAGATAGACGCCAGGGCAAATATTTAAACTCGTGTGTCCACTTGCAGTCTAATCCAATGTGGAGCAAATTTTCAGTTCTAACTCAATTTCATGCGCTTCTTGTCGTCATGGGGCCCGTTTTTTATTTAAGTTTTAATTTCTGAGTTATTCATATAATAGTATACCGTTCTCTGCATGTCATAGAAAATACTGCAAATAATATTTACGCTTTTTACAAGAATTAAGACACATAAAAAAAACGATATACCTTCGATATCAAGCGCAAAAGGCCGAGTTAGAACTGAAAATTTGGTCCATATTGGTTTAGACTGGAAGTGGACAAACGAGATTAAGTGTCTTCTCCGCTTCCTGTCTTCATATATTCATGAAATTTTTGTTAGCATCAGCAGTCAGTCCAGTATGGCTTAAAATAGAGGTCGTTGGGGACGACTCATGTTACTTCAATCGCGAAATCATAATTTTAAAGCTATGGCATTGTATCGTGTACTTTCAAATGCGGTGTATATAGATTGTTACGCTCATCAAGTGAATCTATTTATGAGAAAAGCTGCTTCTATAAATAGAAATGTATTTTTTTTTCAGATTTGCAAGGCGTGTGTACTTTTTTCTGATAGCCCGCAGCGAGTCGCAGTTTTAGATTCACTCGTTAAGAAACGGTTACCCCAAGTTAATAATATTCGTTGGAACATCCTGTTCAGAAGCGTAAATACTGTCTTTGAACATGTATGAATAAGACAGTGAAGATGGAGGAGGAGAAAAATTTAAACACAATCCATCGGGCTGAAGTACTCAAGAAAACACTTATTAGCAGGCAGCCATTTTATTTATTTATTTTTAGTAAAACAATGCCTCTTGTGGAAATTTTGTTTAATCAACTTCAAAATCGAGAAATTGACCCTTCCTTGGCACAAAAGGTTAGTTTCCACTTTGAAACAATATTACACCCCTGATACACGCTACGATTTGCTTCAGACATGTCGGAAGGATTTTTGCAGGAAGGAAATCGGAAAGAGTAGTGGAGCATTGCTTTAAATGGGGCTTTGTACACGTTCAGACAAAGAGTTCTTCAGGTTTTTTGCCGGACAGCTGCCTGAAGACTCCACTGGGCTTTCCGATTGTCTGAAGGCGGATCTTGTTGCAGTGGGAATGCAAAAGCAATGAGCGCGTGAATACATTCAGGTTTGTATCAGACAACGTCGGCTCGGTTTCAGAGTCTCCACTGTTCTATAATTAAATGTTCTCTTTCTTTGCATTACCTATGTTTTACTGTTAATTTTCTTGTGCAAAAGAATTATTGGGTAGCCATGATTCATTGAATATTGAGGACTGCACGTACGCTGTAACCCAATCTCGTGGAAGACAAAACAAAAATAGTTAGACTTGTAGACAAAATCTTATGTGGACAACAGCATACAAAAAGAATTCTCTCAGTATCGCACAGTCATTTGTTTGCGATAGAGACTTTAACCAAAGAAGTGCAACGATTACTTTAACCCAACGAGTGAATTCTGTCTTCAGGTTTCTGTCCGATATGTCGGAAACATGTGGATAATGTTGTGTTGATGAGGAGAGAGAGAGAGAGAGAGAGAGAGAGAGAGAGAGAGAGAGAGAGAGAAATATTATAGTTTATACCCTTGGCTTATACAGTGTGTTCCATAACTCATGTTCTTTTCTTTTTAATTTTGCAATAGAATGAATCCATGCTTTTCTCTGTAATTTTGCTAGCACGTGAGGAAGGGATGGGTGGATGAGTATGTAAAATTGAATAAGATTAATTACAGATACATTGGACCCAGGGCCGGATTTATAGGTCTAGGCGCCCTAGGCCCATGACTTCCAGCGCCCCCGTCCCTCCATTTCATTTCATTTATTCTTATTTTGAATTTCGGAGTTAAGGCATAACCTTTACTTCCACTCAACCATTTAAACATTCTACATAAAATTTTATATTATATAAATAATTAAACACTACAAAACAAACAAAAAATGGACATTAAAATTCATACTATATCAACTACAATTAAAAGTGAAGAAATATATAATATTACAATCATAATGTGATTACTAAAAGAGAGAAAAATACTAACTAGAGAGTAAATAATAATGATGATATATAATATAGTTTCGTGTTGATCTGTACACTCGTGTGTCTCTGAGTCAGAGGAAATTGTGACTGGGATAAAAAGCAATTAAGTTTACGTCTAAATGTTAATAGAGAACCTGAGTCCCTGATGTGTGCAGGGATTTCATTCCAAGCTCTAGTAGTATACACAGTGAAAGAGTAGTACTCTGATTTATGATTTGGCACTGAGAGTACCGTGTTCTCTTTAGAGCGGGTGTTTAAAGAATGAGTGCCACTGAGAAATTTGAACCTGGATGACAAGTATGACGGTTTTTTCGTTGTGACTAATTTATAACGTAAGTTTAGAGAATGTTGACGGCGCCTCGTGCGAAGATCAAACCAGCCCAATTTATTATAATAGTGTGATAAGTGGTCGAAGTACTTTGCGTTAAAGACGAAGCGGACACAGGCATTCTGGATGCGTTGTAAGCGTTTTGCTAGGTCCTCAGTAAGGACCTCCATCCTCACCACTTCCATCCTTTTGCCCTTACTACCCTTTACATGATGACAAATGACTCTCCTCCGTCTTCTAGCCATGAATAATAATAACGAGATAATAA
>JAGDQP010027759.1:0-24696 GCA_022664845.1 Lepisma saccharinum
GATCTTTCCTTAATACTATCAAAGAGTTATACTCGTCTTCTTTCTCCTTTCTGCTAAACCATATCTTTAACTGGATTCCTTCATTACAACCTCAGATTAAGAGCAATGTCCTAACCGGTTTATTTTTTCTTTCTTTATTGTCTCCAGTACTATAAGAAGCATAATTGAGTCATGTTCAGAGGATAGATGGAATGAAAGACCTAAAAATATGCTGGAAATCCAAAGCAAAGTGAGGCGACGAATTGTCGTTACGCAGGAAGCAATCATCTGAGTAATTCACCTTGAGGATGCTAAGAGTTACATGATGGGGTTTAATTTAACATTTTTTTTTTTTACTTGTACCTTTTCCAGGGAAAGTGTTGGCGAATCCATCTCTACTTCTTTATTTTACGTACATTCAGATATTTTTTTGAATTATATATTTATCGTTTATTATGCACTATTAATTATGTAAATTTACAGTTAATTTCGTCTGTATTATTATGTTGATGACATTATTTATAAGCTACTTGACCCATTTTCAGTGCAAGATTGAAGTGCAAATAGCATATTAGGTCAATTTGGTTGAAGTCAAAGAAAGTCAAACTCTGAATCACAGAACTTCTTCCCCAAAACATAATTTATAAAACTGGGAAGCTTTCTTGCATTAGTCTTTGCCTTGACAGGGGTGGTGCACGATTTCAGCATCTTCTACAAGATGGACATATTTCCGTATACCTAATTAACGTGTGTACTTGTATTCATTTAATATTTGAATACAATAATAGTCTAATTTGTTCATTTGTCTTTCTTTTGTTCCTTTAGACATCCCCAAAAATGTTCAGCAGGCATCCCTCGGACAAATATGGGATATCCAATGGAGATTCTTTGGATATCCGTGGGAAACATGCGAGATATAGAATGTCCTATAACGTCCCCTTTGAAATTCCATATGTATCCCTATCATGTACTGCGGGCTTCCCGTGGGAATTCCAGTTTCGGGTCCAAGGCAGACATTTGGACATCTCAGTGAAGACCCATGTGATCACTGGGATGACCCTTGGAGATCCGAATGTCCCGTGCAGGACGTTCCTTGAACGCCCGTGGGCGTCCTTGTGCTATCTGGGAATGTGTTGGTTATCAATGACGTCACGTCTGACAACCTAAACCTCTGCTCACAAAGCAGCTGACTGCGTTGAATGCACCCATTGTTATACGTGTATTTTATACAACTATTTCAATTTCAAATGAAAAAAAAAGAAAATTGTTATTTTTGTTGAGAATGTACTTTGAAGATAGAGAGAAGACAATTTTTCAAAAAGATGTATTTAGGAGTTTAATTTCATGCAAACTGTTTTCAGTGAAAATCTACATTATTATCATTACGGAAGCTCTAGTTTGAAGAAAAAAGAACGAGAACAGAGTTTGTAGCCAATTCGACAGATGGCAGGTGTGTAGACGATTAAATTTATATCACAGTGCTAATTAAGCACAGAATTACCGACTATTGTCTCAAGTTAATTCATCCTTGCACTTGCTACATACAAGCACAGCTGACGAGATTAAACAAATGGATTCGCTATAAATGAAAGTTAAGGCTTTTCATAAATTCAAACAATGAATGTTTGCAGTATAGTTGATGATTAAGCCTGTCTTTGTGATGGTTTTATTACCACCATCTGAAAGGTATCATTCAGTTATATTTTTTTAAAAAAAAACACCAAACGGGACAATATTGCTTGGCACGGTAACGAAGTCTTCAGTTCTTCGTTCCAGTGTTGCCAGGTGGAGAGAAATTTACCCAAACACGGGAAAATCAGGGCCACATGAGGAATAAAAGAAAAAGAAAAGTTAAAAAAAAAAGAGGGAATTATGTAGTATCTTTTTGGCACTATTTTATGTTTCAATTTTCTGTAACTTTGGAAGTACACTTAATGAGCAGGATTTTGTTCTTCAATATTTAGAGGGAAATTTTGTGAAGGGAATCTGACAACGCTGTTCTCGTATAAACGTAACAAGTTAGAAAGTTTCCTGGTGTGATGTTCATTCAAGGCCATCATCCTTCATCTGTAGCCGTTAATATAAAAAAATGTCATAAATATCCACAATTAGACTGGTATTAATATCCTTGTAGATCTAATCCTGTATATACATTTTTTCTTTTTTTTTTAAGAAAATGTTAGTAGCCAAACTATTAATTTGATAAAAGCATTAAAACGACTACTTTTCACTGTCGTAAGAGAATCAGTAAGGACAGAACTCAGGCATCAAAATTACCGGGCGAATGCCAGGATGGTACCTTAAGAAAGGCCCTGGCCGATACCTAACCTATCCTGGCCAGAACCAAAGATGACAAAAAGACCTTAAAAATTCAAATTTGAAATTTCGGCATCAGAAAAGCGTTTTAGTCCCAGTAAGTCGGCTGGATAGTACGCTTGTTTACTGTGTGAGTGGTTCTGAGTTCCAATCCAATGGAGATACATTCAATGTATTCGACGTAACCCACTCTAATAATAACTGTAAACATGTCCCTCGCTTAGCAATTGAAATATTACATATTTCTGACTCAGGTTCTTTAATGATTTTACCTCGGTTACACCTGGAAAATGACGAAATGGTACCTTTAAATTCGGTCCTGGCCAACTGCCATCCCACATTCTTCCCTTTCCCTATCCTGGTATGAGTCAAATTAGTCTAAAGGCCGTCAATAAATTTAAATTCAAACAACACATTTCTTCATTTAGTAATTGACCCCAATGATTCAATAGAATCTGTGATCTGTACGCAAATACTGAAAATAAGCATATGGAGCTTCATCTGTATGTCTTAATTCCACAGAAACAATTATCGTCAGTTGGCCGAGAAGTTAGCACGTTCGCTTTCTGTGCGCGAGGTCACGGGTTCAAGTCCCATGATGTTCTTTTAAGCGGAGTGATTCGTAGCACAAAATATCCCTTTCTCATCACTACAACTTGCCTCCACTGTAGCTGGAGCACAGATAATCGCCATCGCGTCGTGAACCAGAGTTGCCTAAAGGCCATAAACCAATTCAATTCAATTTAATAGAGAAAGAATCGTAATTAACTTAATCAAAAGCTCATACACAACTACAAAGGTATTCCAGGTTCAATTTCATTAACTTTTCATTTGAGCTAAGCATATGAATTGAGCTGTGTTACTATAATAATAATAATAATAATAATTTGCAAGCACACAATGTAGTAACACATTTCAAGAGAACCAATGAAGTAAATAAATTCAAACTTTACTGGAATAAATAATTCCTTGTGATGGCAATACTGTATTGACTTTCTTCCTAGGTAGTAAAAGGCAAGAACTTTCAAAATATTGCGCTGAGTACTTAAATTGTGCGTCGTCCTGTACATCATCCCGAGACTGATGTATTGACAGGAAAATTGGACAGTTTCTTCACAGCATACACTGAATTTGAATTCAATTTTTAAGTCCTTTAGGCAACTTTGGCTCAGGATTATGATGGATGAATTGGTGGAATAAAGAAAGTGGGAGGGAACGGAAGAACTCGGGGATGACACTCGCACACGGTGTTTGTCCACCACAAAGCCCATATGGGATGAGCAGGGATCGAACTGAAGACCCCAAGCACTAAAAGTGAGCGCTCTAGCACTGATCCACCGCGGTCAGGCATACATTCAAAATATATAATTGCTATAGGAAAATTTTATTGCCTTGTTCATCGAAAAACTAGTAAATTAAAATAAGTAAATACAAAAGCATGTCTTTTGTTCTTCGCGGTAGATGTCAGTATATTGATGAATGTCAATAAACAAAACATGCAAAAAAATATTATACAGAAAACCAACAAGATTTCGTCTGACAAAAACCACAGCGTTTGCTATCCAAAGCAATCAAATTAATTTTATTTGATCTCTTACATATACACCAACATGAAATAATAAAAACTGAGTTCCGTTTATTAATTTTGTTAATTTACTAATTGCTCAATGAAATTGATAAGCTTTATCAGTATTGTGCTTTGACTTTTTTTGGATGTAGTTGTGTGCTTAGAAGTGTTTTTCAATATTTGTCGTAAATATATCGAGCAGTAAAACAATTTCTACCTATATCCCTCTGTTCTGCACACTTTGATGTGTGGTTTTTACATGCAGCCAGAATTTGCTGCAGTTGCATATTGGGAAATGCTTCTACAAGGGCTCTAGAACAACGGGTCTAAATAGTCTCTTTCAGGGGAGGGGAGTGGGGAAAATGTTAGCTACGATATTGATCACAATACAGATTTTAAAAGAGGGATACCACAGAAAATTGTGTGAAGAATTGTGACAGCAGGACCTCAGAATACGCCCGTGCGTGCCATTTAGGCTTTGACAGGAACAAAACCGCGTGTGCGTGATTTGCTGTTTTTGCAGAAATACACTAAAACCTCGCTTATTCGGAACACCGATTTATCCGAAACGATTTTTGAAAAAAATATGTTTTTGACTGTTTCAAAATGCCTGTACATCGTATACAAGCGAGTGCACCTACTTAATTCTCTGCAGTATAAATGTACAGTGTTGTACTGTATTTGCCTTCAGTTTATTAAAAAACACTCTTTTGTGAAATGAATAGTTTTGGTACTGTATTTTTACATTTTCAGGCGCTAATAATGAAAAAAAATCTAGTTTATGCGGAATAGGACCGATCGCATCAAGTCCTTATAAACGAGGTTTTAGTGTGCCTTGTATCGACTCGGACATTGTGGACCAAATAACTTTTAGTGATGAACCCGTGGTGGTGGTGGTGGTGGTAGTGGTAGTGGTAATAGTAGCAATAATTGGTTGGTGCGAATGAAATGACCGCTTTCATCCCTGGTGGGAAACACACTAAAGCAACACAACACAGGGATCGACCGAGGTCACGTGTCTAACATCACAAACTCTGTATACGTCCAGCAAACAGGTTGGGGTACCCAGACAGTCAGGAGACAGTGTGTTGTTGAACAGGGTCGTATGAAAGTGCATCACGGAGTACAAACAATTGCAAGTGATTTTTCTTTATGAATTCAAACTGGGGCATTCTGTGCAGCAAGCTGCAAAAAAAAAAAAATAAACAATGCATTTCGGATAGGAATGGTGAATGAACGCACAATTCGCCATTGGTTTTGCCAAATTTCGTTCCTGTGACACAACATAACAAAATGAGCTCCATGGGCATCGACCAATATTATGTTCGTATGAGCTGCTCAGAATCACCGTAAAAGCGGACAATTGGGAACTATTCCAGACGAGTTAGGCATACACCATACCACTGTCAGTCGGCGGCTCCGCTCGATTGGAAGGGTGAAAAAGTTGAAGTCATGGGTGTCACAAGAGTCGCCGTCCGGAGGTGTGAATTTCTCTGAGGGTAAGGAATAAGCGGAGAGGTTTCCTGCATCCGATTGTCACTTCACATGAAAAATGGATCTGCTATGGGACAATCGACGGTCAAGACAATGGTTGGATCGTGATGAACGTCTAGGACGGTGTCCCCGGCATATCAATCACTTCTTGGCAGGGAAGACTTTATGATCGGGCAGTGAAGCATGCAGTTGAGGTTATTTTCGCATAGCCGACTTCTTTCGCCACGAAATCCAATCGTTGGTTGAGCGATGGCAACAGTGTGTGTCTGCAGACGGCAACAACTTTGATAAACCAGGCAATGTAATTTTCATTTAATTGGCTTTTGGACATGTCGCACCTGCGGCAGACATTTCATTCATACCAACACAATAGTACAGTAGTAGCAGTCGTAATAGCGGTAGAAGTAGTAGTAGTAGTTATGATGGCAATAGTAGTTGTCGTTGTGATGTAGTAGTAATAAAAGTACTGGTGACTAGTCATTGGAATGCTAGTAGCAGTGGCGGCGAAAGGCAATCTGGAACCCGGGGCAAGTGAATTTGATTTAGACCCACTCGATCAAACAATTGAGAGCGCACAATGCTACTGTGACCACATTATCTTATTTCCAATTATTCCGAGTCCCAGGGGGAAAACTGGGGGCCCCACAGGGACTCACTTGCATAGACATACCTTCTCGCTCACTCGTCGTAACCTATTAATGAGAATGGTTATTCAGATTGTGGAGTCATGCTTAGCAACCATTACAGTCAAGGGGACAAGTAAGAGTCCTGAGATGGCATAGCTATTGCGTCACCGACTACCATCGATGTGCTCCATCAACAAGCGAATCTCAAACGATTATTCACTTCTGTGGGCGACCGGCAACGGCTCGGGGCGTGGGCACCGTTAGCTCCCTTACGCCGCCACTGGCTAGTTGTAGTAGTAATACCGATAGTAGAAGGGGAGAGGGAAGCAAAGGTAATAATGGAATTTACAACCTTATAAACAGAGATAACATCAAAACATCTTTGTGGCTTGTGACGTCACTAGTGAAGGAACAGTAGGTCGTCGAAATTGAACGTCTGTGTGAGTTGAGTGGTATAGACAAGGCAAGAAAAGAAAATACGCCTTTCTGAAAAAAAAAAAAAAATCAAGATGTAGGTTTTTCAAAATCTTTTCCTAGTATTTGTTTGTTTGTGTGTGTGTGTGTGTGTGTGTGTGAATGCTACGCGAACGAATAATGTGTGACTTTAGCTTTATTTTCCATTCTTCAAAATAACTGCAGCTATGACGTGCATGTAGCAGTCTTTTGTTTTAGATGGCAGCTTGAGGCGAAGTGAATAATTATTTGCGGAGCAAAGCGAATAATGATGTTCTTATGTGGTAAAATTCCTTTGATTTTACGTTCATTTTTAATATGTAACCACATATTTATAAATTTTCTAGTTGAATAATAATTATGTTCAAGTAGTTCTTAGTTTGAATTTGAAAATATAATTTATCTTTTGTGTTTAATTCAAAACCTTTGTGTGTAAGTTTAAGTTGATTCAATTTGCCCCACCGCTGTGAACTGCTTTGTTCCACTAGAGGGGAAAAGCGAATAATTTATACTGTCTAAGAATTTTAATAATATTGTGGAGATGATGAGAAGGTCTCGCTTAAAATGTATGAGGATTAAATAATATACTTTTCGTCAAAGTCTAGTCAGGGTGGACTGGCAACTAGAAACCCAAATTATTTCGTTCTTTACACTTCATCTTCGTTCTTCCACTGTGGAGATAAAAAGGTCTCACTTTGGAGGTGATTTCAACAAGTACACCACTGCCTATAAAGTCAGACGTAGAAGAATGGAAGCAACTAGGAAGATAATCCTTGGAATCCTGGGTTTGGAATAAATAGCGGCTACACAAACACACGAGCAAGATAGGCAAAGTAGAAGCGTTTGGTAAACAACGGTCAACTCTCGTCGCCATTCTGCTTTTCCAATACGACCTTTCTCCGGTCTAGATCAGGCACCGGTCCTTGCCATTTCAGAACCACTCCTTGAGGAATAAGTGTACTTCTGAAGTCATCTGCCACCTTCACGGCGCCGCTCGAGGGGACTCAGGGTTAAAACCCCGCTTCTGGTCATCAACTTTCTTGGACTTGGTAAGTGAGACCTTTGTTAGTTATGTTTGGCGTTGTTTCAGAGATGACGAGTTCTAGTTGTCCGTCGACCCTTGATAAGACCCTGTGTATGCATTGGTCAATGAAACCCCGTTTGTAGAACTGTGTGTCTAATTCTTATTCTCCTATTGTTTGAATCCCGGTATGTTTACCACGTCTACGCAACAAGCGCCCCCCGGAATATCCGCCAGAACGTTCACCCTTACTGTTAAGGTTCTCTCAGTTGCACCAGGCGAACGCTGGAAGGGTACTCAGACTTCCGAAGACGTAAGTCCTCGAGACAACAATATTATGTGTATATAGGTTTCGTTCGCCATTCTTGTGCTGCCTGCCATTTGGAAGTTGAACAGTCAGAGAAACTTTATCCCAAGTTTTACTTTATTGTACGAACTTTCAGTTGCTCTTTAAAACTGTTAAAGTTAAGTGATCCACTTTGCCCTCTTCCTACTGTTAAAGTTAAGTGATCCACTTTGCCCCCTTCCTCTAGTAGTAGTGGCAAGTAGTTGTTGTGATGCTAGTAGGTTTAGCAGTAGTGGTAGTAGTAGTTATGGTGTTAGTAGTATTGTAGCAGTAGTTGTAGAGTTAGTAGTTATGGTAGCAGTAGATATTTTGATGGTAGTAGTAGTAGTGCCAGTTGCGATGGTCGTAGAAGTAGTAGTAGTGCGAGGAGGGGGAAATTTGAAATTTATTTAACTTTTATACATTACAAGTTTACATAACCTTTCTAATCGCATACGCCTCAGCTTGTGTTTGTCTTGTTTTCAGATACTCATTTAGTATGCTGTTGTCTGGTTACACATAAGAAATAATTTTAATAATATTGCTTATACATCATTGTCATTTAGGCTTTCTAACCAACAACAAACCGGCTTGTTTGTTTTCCTTTTCGAATGCAGGTAGGTGCTTTATTGTAAATGTTTTATTCCAGTATCCAGGAGGAGAGTTAGTTCAAATTTCGATCGGTTGAATCTCCTCTACTCACTGGATCTATATGAATTATGACTAGCAAGCTCCGCTGAAGTTAAATGCAGTAAACCACTTTGTAAAAGTAACTTATGTGTTTACTTTATCCGTTTTAGGATCACGATATCGTTTTCTGCGAACGAAATAGACTGTATATTATTTCATGCATGCGTTCTTAGGCATCAGTCGTAAAGATCTGAAGACCTGGATCAATTCCTCTCCTTTGATTAGCATAAACATCTCGAAGACATGATGTTTATGTTGCCACAAGAGTTATCTATGTCACTGGAGCCTTCCACTGTGGGAGGCAGACGACGTCGTGGGCGGACTATAAGAGCAACCAAACTGAAGCAGAATTGCAATACTAACTGAATTCATAAATCACTACAAGGTAGCTCGAAACATTCTGACTTTTTTTTTGAAACTCTGGTAAATAATTTAGTTGCTTATTTCGGCAATAACCTTTAAACACTCCATTAGATACAGAAGAATGAATGTAGTATCTCTGGCCTGATTTCGAGGTTCAATCCGAGCACGTGCATTATGTTTGCGTGACGGAGAGAAATGTATAGAAAGCAGTAGTTATGATATGGGACCCCGACCCCAAAGCTCGACGCGAGGTTCTCCTAATTAATAGGTAAGTTCTCTTCCGTTAAATTACCCCCGACCGGTTGGTGATCATTTTGCCAATTATCGCCTAGACTTCGAAAGTACTTTCCATATTTCTTATCTTGTTTTAATAATTAGATCACACTTTACAATCCGAAATGCAGGCACCGATAAAAAAAAAAAAAAAAAGTTGCAACTCTGTGTCAAAGGAAAAAAATAGACTTAATATAAGACAAATCCGACCAGTGTCAATTCCGACCATCGAGCTCTACGTAACGATACTGGAGTCACTGCTTAGTGTCGAAAGATAGACGCTATAGCAAATATTTAAACTCGTTTGACCACTTCCAGTCTAATCCAATGTGGACCAAATTTTCAGTTCTAACTCAGTTTTATTCGCCTGTTATCGCTGTGAGTCCCATTTTTCTTATTTAAGTCATAATTCCTGAGTTATTCATATAATTCCTATAGTATACTGTACTCTGCATGTAATAGAAAATACTCATAATAATATTTACGTTCTTGCAAGAATTAAGACATAAATAAAAACGGGCCGCGTAGCAATATCGAGCGTAAAAAACTGAGTTAGAGCCGAAAGTATGGTCCATATTAGTTTAGACTGGAAGTGGACAAACGAGATTAAGTGTCCTCTCTGCTCCCTGGCTCTATATATTCATGATATTTTCAATTGCAACAGTCAGTCTAGTATCGCATTTAGATACAGGTCATTGATTCCGACCGACGTCATTTCCAATGAACCTGAACTCCGTGCAATGCGAATTCCGATCACAATTCCGACCAAGGTACTTTCAGAAGGCTACTTTTAGAACGTTGGTGATGACAATTGAGATCCAGTTGACTGGCATGTGGCAAGAATAGGAAACAATTTGGCAAATTCAACTTCGACTTCCGGTTTGATTAGTATACACTGTATCCAGCCATGTAAATATATTTACAGAACTAACGGAACGCTTACTGATTGGAGTATATCACTTATCCATCATTGAATGTAACAATGATATATGATACAAGGTGTGACCAAAAAATACGGTGAATGAATTTTTATAGCAGCAACTGCTGACGCTACATCCATGTGAAGTAATAAGTCCAATAGCCCGATCCGTTGAGATAGTCAGTGTCATGTTTGAACAAGTTGTGATTTGTCAGTCGGCTTCCAGATCCGGAAGAGTGAGGTCGTGTTTACCGTGTCTGTCGCAAAGGAGAGTAATTCAAATTTGAGTTAAATTTATTACTTTGTTCGTAATAAAATTATCCACCGTATTTTTATCACACCTCGTGTTTACTTAATAGATACATAGTAATAGTGATAGTAATAAACTTAATAGACTGAACCTAAACTACACGGTAAAGAGGAAATATTTTCTTAAATTCGGGAATAATATTTGCATGTCGTATGGAAACGGGCACGTACAGATTTTCTTACAGAGAAGATTATCTACGTGCTTATTAAATATGAAAATATAAGTATGCCAGTTTGCAAATAAGATAACTTGATTCTTATAAGTTTGTACGTAGCTCAATTATCAAGAGAACTTGGTGTACACATAAGAACGTTGTTCTTGACTTGAAGAAAACATTTTTTTACTGTTTTCTACTTGGCCTTATCTAAACTTACTTCACCTAACCTTAACTTACCTCACACAACCCAACAACAAGTGGGCTGAATAAGATAAAATAAAATGAATTGTATGGGCGGTAACAGCAAAGTGGGCTGGAATTGATGGGTAACATTTTGTCAAAATTCCTAGGAACCCCATAGAATTATTAATGTATGGCGAGCTATTGGACTGAAATTTTTTAACGAATTGTCTAGAAACATATCAGTAAATATATAAAAATGCAAACAAATCAGGAACATTTCATATCTTTAATGTGTATCCGCAAGGAATGGAATGCTTTGATTACAAAGCGATGAGCGAAATGAAATATTCACTGGCGCGTGAAATAATATGACGAAACTTACACAAGACATGGTTACTTTTTTTATTTTTTAAAAAAAATAAATGACAATATACCTGCAAAATCAAGCAGTCTAGAAGAACGCTTTGGAAATGTCGTGTTAGGAAAAACATAATGAACTCTTCCTGAAGCGAATAAAAAAACTCGGTCTCTCTTATAAACACACGAGTGGCCAAGCTATCAGAAGCAAACACGCACAAAGAGAAGAAACCAACGCTTTGATTTATCGACAATTGATGATGTGGCCACAGTGTTGGGCTTCTCTTTGATCAGCTCAAATAGAGCATAATGAAATCAGTTTTGTTCTAATCAAAAGACGAGCGACGGATCTACAAGAAACCTTATTATAAAACATTCTGTATGTGAATATGCTATCGACATTAGTCAATCAAACGATAACAAAAATAACTGTCTATGGTCTTTTTGAAAATTTTGATGTGAATTATTTCTATGTCTTCAAAGGGTCTGAATGAGATAGGCATTTTTTTAGGTTACCTCGGCCGTAGAATTGGAGATAATTAAGTCTAGGATAAATTATCTCTAGCGCAAAATAAAAAAAAATATTTGTTCCAATCTACCTACAATCTAGCTTGCACAATAGTTAATTAAAACGCCAAACGATTGAGTTATATAGCATTTGAATTGGGTTCAATAGCATGATAAAGGTGTTGCTAATACATATGGGGGGGGGGATATCGTAATATCAAAATGAAACCAAAAGTGTGTAGTTTCTCAAAATTAGTGTTTTAAGAGATTTTAATACACATCTGTTTTTTGTTTCCCGACAAAATAAGAGATTGTAATACACATCTGTTTCTTATCCTGACAAAATAAGAGATTTTTAATACACATTTGGTTTTCTATCCTGACAAAATAAGAGATTTTAATACACATCTGTTTTTTCTATCCTTACAAAATAAGACATTTTGATACGAATCTAGTTTTCTATCCTGACAAATACACATCGGTTTTCTATCCTGACAAAAGAAGGGATTTTAATACACATCTGATTTTCTATCCTGCCGAAAAAGAGATTTTAATACACATCTGGATTTTTATTCTGAAAAAATAAGATATTTTAATACACATCTGTTTTCTATCCTGGCAAAATAAGAGATTTTAATACACATCTGGTTTTCTATCCGGTACGAATCTTGTAAGCAATTTTCACCCACTTCATTTTGTTCAAATTCTCTTGAAAGCACGTACACCGTTATATTCTTGATGATAATACAAAACTAACTAAAATGGTAACCATCATTTATTGTATTTTTGAAATACCAGGTACATGTACTCAGCTTCTAACGCATGGTCAGTGTTTCTTCCAGACATGCTTTTGGGGCCTTTGCCTCCCGGGGTTTTTCAACCGAATCTCCGAAAGAACTAGTCTCAACACTTATATACTGAAATACGTAAATAATAGCACATTATACAAATATTCTTGTCACTTTGAGGTTAATATTACTGTAAAGAAACGATCTCCAACGAAAGATGGCAACACTTCATCCGTATATGTGTAATGTATTTTTATTGTTGAACAAAATTTCAATGCTGCTCCTACAATTTTAAGCATAGAAGTTCTGTTTTCAGGGAAGAAAGTTCATAACCAATTCAAGAGGTCCATCAATGCTGTTTTTTTATTTTCGTTTTTCTTCATTGTTGAAATCACTTGATTATTGCTGTCAATATCAAAACTTATAACAATGAAGAAAAACGAAAATGAAAAGTCGGCATTGATCGAACTCTTGAATTAGTTACGAACTTTCTTCCCTCAAAGTTAGAGTTCTCTAGGCTTGAATTTGTAGGAGCAGCATTGAAATTTCGTGCAACGATAAACATACATTAGACATATACTGAGATGGTGCTGCCGCTACAGCCTTTGGTGACGCTATAGCCTTTCCTTCTGGCATTTTTTAACTCTGTGCACTCAGTCTGTAGTGCAGACATGTGTCTCAATGATAGCAGTGTAGGAAGACACTGACTAGATTTCAGTTCAGCGGCCTCGATTTAATGTGTCGTTCTCAGTCTGGTGACAACACAACTTTTTATTCCATTTTAATTTCATCTACATGCATAGGGTAGCGTGGGTCTAATTCGATCAGGGGCAACTCAATACGATCATGCTTTGCGAGAATTTTCTTCAGTCTTTACTCTATTTATTAAAGTACCATTGGAGAAAAACTCCCAAATCGTGATGAATATGCGATAAATATGCGGAATTCTGGAATGGAAATCAAGATTCCGGAATCGAAATATCAAAAGTGAGAATTTCGAAAGTTGGAATTTTGAAATATCGTAATTCCTGAATGTCGAAAATCGACATCCTGGAATGTCAGAACTTGATTACATGAATTTAAGATTCTGAACGAACTCGTAATTGTTGTGGTGTCTATCAGAATAATATTTAGAATCATTAGGCATAAATCATATCGTATCGTTCTGTGCATCTAGGCACAAGGAACTGGGATATAAGGATGTAGCTGATAAGAAAAACAGGCAATAGTTTCAGAAAATAGATTTAGTCTCATTCTGAAATATTAGTTAATAATCTGTAGCGCCATTAACACTCACCCGAACTGTATGGTTGTTGTCTGTACGAAAGCTAACCCTCGTCAGCCTATTTCCAAGTGTACAAGATGAGATCCTCTGTACTGTGGAGCGTATGTGCGTTCTTACTGGAAGATATCACTTGACTCTCTCTTGTTTACTGTTTGTCCCAACTCATATATTAAAACCAGTTTTCCCCTTTTAGGGAAATGAGGAGCTTAAGCAACTACATGGATCAGCACGTTTCCAGGGAAGGTGGTGGCCCATGCAGTTTGAAGCTCCTGTTTTCCAATCATACAGTCCGGAAGAGTTTTCTTGCGCCATAAACACAATTGAAACTTACATCGACAGTTGGTTATAGTTATTACATACAAGTTGTTATATATTATTATTCATGCGTTGGCTTCTTCCGTCTTTGCATATTGTCTATGTATGTATTTATTAATGATTACGAAGCATAAACAACATACGACCATCAAAGTTCAACTGAAAAGTAGTTATGCCGTTTATATACATGTCACTATGAATAACCAGATACGGTACCCGGTTCGAACGATATCCCTTACAATATCATCTTCAATAAGGACACATCCTAAAGAAACGAACAACCTCTATTTTCTTGTAAATAAAAGAAAATAGATATTTCTACTGGATAGTGTAATTAAACTACTTAGGGTCGCTTTCATAGATTTTTTAGTAAATGCCTGAGTAAATTATCTGGTCATCAGTTCGTTTCAAAGTAATTACCTTGGAGCAATTACTTGGCCAAGACAAGTACCGTTTTTCTCGCCTCTTTTCGTCAATGATTTCAGTTTCATAGACATACCTCAAGACACTGCTTGCTGACGCTTGTTTCATAAAAGATTCCGAGACTTCGCCAAGTAAAGAAAACCACTTATTTTTTTTTTACGACTTGGCCAAGAAAGGTCGATGCCATTCTTGAAACGATCAAATATGAGTTGGATATTAAACGCATATCGTTGAGATCAAGTATATAACGAACGTTATAACTATGGACTTCGCAAGCGCTATGTACGAAATTTCCTGTACCCGTTTGAGTGGTGGTCGAAACGAAGTTTGCCTTCAGAACCAGTTCCGAATTTGCTGAAAACGCTTAGATTGGCTATGGTGTAGTTTGTGGCAGCAAGATACTGTGTTATATTTTGCCGTATGTGCCCTTTAAACCTTCCTTTCCGTTGCAAACAATTCATACAGTCACTTCTATAAACACCTAACGACAACCATCAATCCAAGAAGTGCTAAGAAAGGTCATGTGTGCTTATTTTCCCCTTAAATACGTATTCGAGTTGATCAACACACAAAAAAGTAGCGACATGCACAGGGATAATAATGGCGTCACTTCGTGTAATGAATGACACGTATTTTGATTAAAAAGATTACGGACCCAATGTCGAGACACCGAAGACGGGCTAGTTAAAATCAGGTAAGACTTTTTTCATTATACGCGATGCACATGACGTTTAACACTCACTCCCTGTGTTCGCCCTCAACGCAGAAGTAGCGAAATAGTCCAAAGTAATTTTTGCTTTCTCATTCTCATTTTATATATTAATGACCCAAAACATTTTTATTTAGCGTTTTAACATCTCAACACATGTTGCAACCATTATCCTAACAAATGTAATCGTTACTTACTGTAAGCTATAATCTGGAAGTTGAAATAAAAAATTCTGTATATTTCTTTACATTTTTTGGGCTTCAAGGAGGTCAAAAACCGAACCGTCCCGTAAAATTCCGGACGGTTGGCAACCCTAAGTGTATCGTATAGCGTATAGTGTAGCGTATCAATACCAACTAATTTCCAAAAGCGTAATTTTATTTGAATGCATCGTTAATAATTTTACGAGAAATATTCATGATAACAAGTAGATATTGTAATCCAAGTTGGAAACCCTGTATGATATAGTAAGCTTGAGAGGAAATCACAGAAAACCTTAAAAATAAAGGAGGAATTTACCTAGCATACCTCGATTACGGGAATAGCATGTTCATCAGAGCGTTCGGTAAGAAAACTAGGTTGTAATCAATGAATGGAATTCCTCTCGATGAGGTTAGATTGGAATGTATCTCGCAAACATTTAATAATAGTCAGTTCGGAATTTAATTATATATAATCAGACTAAATCTAAATCAAGTAATAAGTGAAAATTCCAACTGCGATATATTCATCTTCATCATAATGCACACAAGTAGAGATACTACGAGTACAAGATGCAGATCCATTGTCTTTAACATATATTTCGCAAAATTATGGACTAAATAACTCGATCGAGATCACATTATCAACTCCTCTACAAGCAAAATTAACGTAAAGAAATTGTTCACACCAGTAAAATGTATACCAAAGATACAAATGATCCGAATGGGAAATGTTTAGAAAATGAGAATTACAACGGACTAAATTAGTATATCGAGTTCAGCATTACAATTTACTTTGCAAAACATGAACTAAGCTAATAAAATCTGTTTCTGCTTTCAAGTTTGAGGTAAAAGTTCATTGCAATACTAGCCAGAAAATAATATCTGTCACTCTGCCCCCTGTTATCTGAACTACAAGTTACATTTTTATAATAACTTTAGTAATTGTTTTTTGCTTTTAGAATGCTATGTGATGCCACACCATAGAGTTATAAAACCTTATAACTCTATGGGCCACACATGTGTATAGGAACTACCTACTGGAACAACGTATCAAAATACAAAAAGGTTAAAAGAATTCTGATGGGAACAACAGAAACTTAATAAAAACCTCAATAATTGGACATGCAGGGTCGGAATTACCACTAGGCATAGGCATAGAGGCGCAACATTTACAGGGGCGAACTTTACAAGGAAAAATTAGAAATCGCTATTTAAAACGCGAGGACATTCGGTAGAGCGTGGGTTCAAACCCAGTAACCGACCATCCTGACTGAGGTTTTACCACGGGTTTTCCTCAGCACACCAGATAAATGCCGGGATGTTACCTTAAACTTAAAACTCTTCTTCACTCCTTTCCCCTCCCCTATCACGGCGTGATCCTTAGATACTTGAAGGCCATAAATAAAAGTTCGAATCCGAAAAATGCGAGACGAAGAACATATTTAGCAAAAATCATTAAGGACCGTGTAGGGCAGTGTTACCAGACGTCCTCACTTTTAATCTCATCCTCCCTCATCTTCTAAATATCTTGAAATGTCTTTCATTTTCTAGTGGCCAGGTTAAAAAGTTCCGAAATGGACATATTCGTACTCTTGTGATTCAAATTCTTAATTTTAATAAAATGTTCGTTTCTGAAAAATCGAGCAAATGGAACCGAGCCACCGTAGCTCAGTGGTAGAGCGTTGGCGTAGCATTCGGGAGGTTGTGGGTTCGATCACAATGGCGGACCATCCTGACTAAGGTTTTTCCAAGGTTTTTACTCAGTTCCACCAGGCAAATGCCGGGATGTAACCTTTAGCAAAGGCTCTGGCCGACACCTTCCCGAATCCTTTTCCCTCCTCTATCTTAGCCTGAGCCTTAGATGCCTAATCATCATAAATAATATTCAAATTGGAATCAAGCAAATGGTTCATTTTTTGGTAATCACTTTCAATTTTCATTAAATGTTATTAATTACTTGATAGGAAGATACATAAAAATGTAGAAGTTTGTGTCACTTGCCCTGTAAAAACTGAAATTTGAAAGTAAAAAAATCTTATGTTCGCCAGTGTTTCTTTATCGGATTTTAAATGAAAGGTAGTATAGTTACCTTAGCCTAGTTATTGGAAGAAAAAATATCCCCAATTGTCTCCATTTTAAACTTTATTGTCATTCCTGGTAAGAAATGATCTGGTAACCCTGATGTGGGGTGAGTGCCAAACACCAGCACACCTTTGACTCATATTAACAAGACTGTGCATATTAGCAACATTGACATAGCTTTAAGAATGGCGTTCTGCGCTTCTGCCACCAAAAGCATGGGAGAGACTCTTATCGACACTTCGTCGTGTAAAAAAATCCTCAATTGAGGAAAGGTTGACCAAGACATGAGTGTGATGAAATATAAGACACCTTCGCACGAAGGTAAGCAAGGAAAACGGTGCCCTATAAAATTACACTGTTCGCCATTAAAAATGCAACACCAAGAAGAAGACATCGGATTAATGCAAAATTTGCGGAGTATGTAGAGCATAGGAATATAAACAACTGATTAGCACGACAGCTCCGTCACGCATCAGAGGCGCTGGGTATACCATCTAGGAACAGCAATCGGAGGCAGGCCAGAGAGCCGCAGTGCAGGGGTCAGGGATTTCCCTACACTACCCTAACACCCCCTAAATTTTAAGGTCAACCCCCCAAGAAAAACTAGACCCTGGCCTTTGATGTAGAATCGAGTAAGCATACAATGATCATAAAAAGAGAGAGGAGGAGGAAAGTTTGATGTACTGGTTTCTTGGTTCCCCAGCTTCCCTTTAAAAACTACCTTCATATCTATTTGTTTCGATCATTGGTCTTATAATTTCTTTTCTTTTTTAAAAAATTATTTCCCGTATTGCAATTATGTTTTTAATGTTTTAACTTTTCAATTGTAGCAATACACCTTCTTCATAGTCTTGCTTTCCTTGGATGTCTAGCCTCCTCTAATTATTTTCAGGGTTTGATAATGATGACTCTCATCTTGATTTAAGTTTGCTTATTCCACGTCTTTATTTTGGGGTAAGGTTTCGATTTATTCTGATTTTAAGGAGTACTAAGATCGTCTCTTGTAGATGACCAGCAGGTTCTCGTATACAATGGACTATATGTCTAATTCCAAATCACTTTCTTTAATTTTTGCGAGCGACATTTTCTATTTCTGTCAATTTCTTTTTGTCTCACTTAGTGACCTCTTTTAATACTTATCCAGGTTCTGGCTGTTTCATGCGGGTTAAAGTATTCGGTTTAATTGTGAGGTAGAACGAAAGGTTTATCTCTAAGACTTCCACCTTATGTTTTGTTAAATTCTTCTTTGTCAGGTTGCATATGATAGACTCTTTCATTCTGATTTACTTGTTTGTGGGTCTTTCTCTTTTTCTATGCAACTTGTGACAGTTGCTATTTGGAGAGGAATCGTCATTTATTGTAAGTTGTTGTCTTTTAGAAAGACAATTTTTGCTTTTCAGAATGTTTTGTTGGTCCTGAAGGCGACATTGCTTTACTGTACCAGATTATTTCTTTATTGTCAACAAGTCCTCTATGGTTTCTCTCCTGTCTTGTCTTGGCTGCGTTGTCTCTCTCGGGTGTTCCCTGCCTTTTGAGAATAGGGGTCTCGTTTTATGAAGTCTTGTTGGTTGTTTGTAGATTTATCTTCAGGAAGTCCAGCGCGAAGCCCAATTGGCGCCTTGGACTATTTCTTCGTGGCCTCCGAACCAAAGCGGGCTTTTCACTCTTCCAAACTGAATTCCCAGTTTTCTTCCAACTCAATACTAACTGTTTGTAGTGGATGGTAACCTCCTCCTTGATACTCAATTACGCTCTCCGCAGAATAGCTGTGATGTTCTCTTCGAAATTATCTATCGTTTTGACGAACTCAGCAAAATTGAAGCTAGGTTTCTGGAGTCTTATCTCGTATCCTTCTGTGCTGAACAAGGCACCATTTGTAAAGCAGCTTGCGCAATGTTCTGAAACCTTGTTCCTGGTCGCCTTTCAACTTATACTTTGACCTAGAGGAACCAGCTTCGTCCCTGCTGGCTTTCTGGGGGCTTCCCGATGGTGTTGACCTCACCTATTTCACTTGACTCCTTACCGTTTTCTTATTGTCCAAACTCCATGTCCAGTATGCCATCCAAGGTATCGTTCAGCTCCAGAAAGTCCATAGCTATTTCTGCTCTAAGTGTGTCCACATTGTACTAAGAAATGCCGATTCTACAAGATCGCTTTATAGGTAATGTTTAGTTTTGTACTTAGAAGTACAAGTACGGTACCTCAGGTCTATTTCGATGAAGAGTCTATATCGATCAGGAGAGGGGGTAAGATCAGGTTAATACGCTTATGATGTGCGAGATTCTTCTTCAATCTTCATTCCATCAACTGGGGAAAATCTTCCAATTCATGAATGTAAAGACCTGTTTTTCTTCTATTCGATATAGCTCCCTCTGATCGAATTAGACCCTGACTACCATATATGAAAGTACAGTTTGCAGTAATCCCAATGGCATGAAGAATTCCACATTTTCTATAATTCTTTCAAGACAACTACAACCTTCAGCTCGCTGCTCCAGAATAGTAGGACGACAAGTGCCGGGGATAAGTGAAATTGAAGTTGCCTGTAAATGTTAGTCAGTGAACAGCCTGATGGGGATAGTCATAATTCTATAATTAAAAAAATACTTGGTCATTTATATATTATGTAAAATATAATAGGAATATGTTTTCATATGTTATTTTGTTCGCATGTATTTTTTGAAAATAATTCGTGTAGTAGGTCCCAGTGCTAATTTCCTCTAAAAGTTAACTACATGTAATACGTCCGCTGTACGCAATTGACCATAACTTTCAGTTATCCATGTAAATGAATATTATTGTTACAGAAATTAATAGTTTATGATTCATCGGCACGAAGTATAATAATCTTGATATAATGGTAAACCTGTAATATTGTTAGGTCCCTGCCTGCCAGATATAGTTTGCAATGATCTTCATAATATATAACTTCCTAACTACACAGAAAGAAGTTAATATAGATTTTTCTTCATCCCCCTGGAAATTTCAATACCCCCTAAATGAAAAATACTGGGGGAAAGCCTGGCAGGGGTAACGTGAGTGTGTTTATAGTCGAAAGATGCCACTTGATCGAGGAAGAATTGTGGCATATCGCGAATGCGATTTAGGCTTCCGCGACATTGGTGCCTGTATTGGACGTACTGCGTCCACAGTGCAGTGGATATGGACTCGATGGCTCCACGAATGCACTAAGTAACGACATGCCGGATCTCATCGACCGCGCCATACCACGGGTTGCAAGTACAGGACGACTTGTGCATGTGGCTGTGGTGGATCGAACAGGCACACTCCGAACACTGGCGCACACACTGGCGAATATTCCACCGCGCCCAGTGTCCCCACGAACAGTTCTACGTCGTCTGGCAGAGCAGAATGGCAAGACATATTATTTTCAGACGAATCCCACTTCTGTCTGCAGCATCATGGTGTCCGCATCCGTATCTGGCGGTACCATGGCACTAGGCTCGGCGACGCCTAAAATTTGCATCGCCACGTCGGTCCGGCTCCGGTTGTTATGGTCTGATCGTGTCCCCTACGCATTGACGGACAATGTGTTGGACCCGGTTGTGGTCCCTTTAGTGCAGACCCTGCCGAAGACCACATTGCAGCACTACAACGCGAGCCCGCATGTAGCACGTGATGTCCTAGCCTTCCTCCTTGAACACAATGTTTCCCTGCTTCCTTGGTCGGCACTTTCAGCTATTCTCTCGCAGATTAAACATCGTCTGGTCCATGATTGGGCAATGCCTCTCACGCGAGTGACCATCTCCAACTACAGTTGATGAACTGTGGCATCGTGTAGAAGACGCATGGCTTGCCATACCCCAGGAGAACATCCAAGGGCTCATCTCATCCTCTCTATGACTCGTTGTGTCGAAACCATTCTGAATGTCCTTGGTGGACCCACAGGCTACTGACCTTCGGCAGTTCTGTTCCACTGTCACCACGTTGTCACACATTGCACAGAACGGTAAGTTTAATCATTTGCTACTTGTACCTTACGGTGTTTATTTGTCAAATTTGGAGCTGCTATCTTCTTTCCTTCTTGGTGTTGCATTTTTAATGGCGCGCAGTGTATCTTGTTGGCACATAAAATTCTCTTCTATGGACAATAATTACTAATTGTATTTATATATCACTAATAATATTTTTAAAAAAATGAAATTACAACGTGCTTTTGTGTGAATAAAAATAGTTTTCATTGCCTTCTTAATCAATGTAACTACGTCTTCCACAAGTAGCCTACAGTAATTTCGTTAAAACTGCTCATTGTAGGACTATCTATTTATTGTTATTATTATTATTTTATTGTTATTATTATTATTTTATTGTTATTATTAATAAATGGCGAAAGGACGAAGAAGAGTAATTTGTCACAATGTGAAGGTGAGAAAAGAGAAAAGGGCGGGAGGTGAGTGGGCGAGAGCGCTGCAAGTCCTGGGTCTAGGGCGCCTAGACGCATAAGTCCGGCCCTGAAAACATATTAAGCAATTGGGTAGCTTTCTAAATGAGAATGTGAAAATTAAACAAAGTTAAATTTATCAGGACCAACACTATAAATTTATAATGGACTTAAAATGTTTTAGGAATTCTTTTAATTTTGACCGCACCCTTGTCGTTTGTGACTAATCACCACAATGTAAAGAATCGTATTTCCAGGAACGATTTGTAGAGATGCTCCAAATTTGAAACCGCTCAGTCATTAAGTCGACCATAAAGAAGAGCTGTAGCGGTAAATAGCTACATTGTTATGGGTATCAGATGTACAAGTGAAGAAATCAGGCAATATCCAAGAGAATATAGTGAAAAAACTAATAATATATCCAAATTTCATCAGAAGTGCATAAAGTACAGAATTACCGAAACGAAATGTTGTAGGATATCCAGATTGCAAACGACTTGGTAAATTCAAGATGTTTATTTCAAGTCTGAAGTCAGTTTGTCTTTATCTGCTTTCGGCGAGGTGGTAGTCTTACACATGGACAGACGGGCAAAACGAAATTTAAGAAGTTCGATCCCCCGAAAAAAATAACTATGCACTAGAAGTTCCCAAATATGTTTTAATAATTATGAAATAATAGCCGAAATTTATCGTTAATGTAATTAAAAGCGATAGCAGTTACGAAAATTAACTATTACACTTTAATGTTTGCAGGCGTGTAGGAGACCGCGGCTGCAGACACTTTACAGGCTCGCTAGTGAATAGTATAGACAGCGGCGACATGAAACAGAAAACAACGAAATATTGTGCAAAATTTGAAAATGCAATTGCGAACATTATCGTGGACCTGATTGGATTCAATGCGTTAGATGCAAAAAATGAATTCACGAAACCTGCACTGGAAATTTGAAATATCTCCGAGAGTACAAAGTTTGAGAAGACGATGAGTAAGATTAAGTGAAACAAGTTCTAATCGAACTTAAATTCTAATTGGAATAAAATTAGTTCAAATCAAAATAGAGGTGACCGCGGTGACTCAGTGGTAGAGCCCTGATGTGTGGTGCGTGAGGTCCCCGATTCGATTCCGGCTCGTGCACTGTGGGCTTTGTGGTGAACAAACACAATGTGGGTGTGTTTTCTCGGAGTGAGCCAAAGTTACCTAAATAAAATTCAATTCTAATCAAAATAAAGTTCACTAACATTAAAGAGAGAACCGATGTAAAATTTTACCTTATATCATTATATTAACAATAGAGGTTTTATTTCATGTTAAAACTGCGATTGTATTGGTGTGTTAATATTACGGAAAAAGTATTTCTAACCGAGCCGCCGTAGCTGAGTGGTAGAACGTTGGCATAGCATCCCAGCGACCGACCATCCTGACTGAGGTTTTTCCAGGGTTGTTCCTCAGTCACACCAGGCAAATGCAGGGATGATACCTTCAACATAAGCCCTGCCCGACACCTTCCCTGATCATTTCCCCTCCCCTATCCCGGTCTGAGCCTTAGGTAAATGAAAATTCAAATTCAAATAGTATTTCTACAATTTAAAGTGGCTAAATTATCCCCACCATGAGGGTACTTCGCATATTTGTAATGGAAAATATCTCTACGTGAGGGGCTACTTTGACCACCGAACCTTGCATTTTTACTGTGTTTTTTAAGGATCAACCTTTATTGACATTGTGTTATCAGAGAAACAATACGCACAAGAGGAACACAGTAATAATACACAATATTCTACTTATATTCTCAGTTGCACATCCCGAAACATATCAGAACTTTACCAATGTAGCCTCAGTTTACGGTAGATTAATCTACCATTACGAGACAGAGAGTGTGTGAATCTCTAAACTATAAACTTTAACAGATTTTAAGGATTAGCACTACTTTTCAGTTTGAATTTTAGAAACAAAAAAGATTGATATATTGAGCAGGCTCGTCATGGATGCCGGTTTGATACCACGATCAGGCCTGGCAAGAACGTATTATTGTAGCCATGAGATCCGGGAGTCCGCTCCCTTACGGAGTTTGGTTATTCTTGAAATTAGTTTTAAAATAGTCACAGTCCGATTGACATATTATATCATGTCGGTTGGATGATTGGAACGTGAGGAAATGTGGTTTAGAAAATACATGGAGGAGGGACCGGAAATATTAGGACAGCAGGCACAAATTGGCTTTCGACGGCCCTGCACAAACGTATTTAACCTTGAAACCTGTGATTCCCTGAGTCAAATTCTAGATTGTCGTTATAACTAACTTTATCCTCAGGATTTTTCTCGTATCCCAGCAAAAGAATGTCGTAACGATCCTTTATAAAAGTTCTTCCTTCTCGTATATGAGAAGCCTACAAAAGAGAGCTGACTCTACTTGATTTCTAGTCATCATGGGTGCTTAATCAAATATAAATACATTCACTGAGACTGGGGGAGGGGGCGAGGCACGCAGATTCGAATCTTTCTGCGGACCTTTTGCCTAAGGATTTCAAGGACATTCCTCAGTTTCATCAAGTGAAAGTTCCTTTTTCCTGGAAGAGTGCTCGCTAACCAACGTCATCTCAGCGTGGTTACAGCTATCTTTCTAGTAAATTAAATGAAATAAATGTACACATATGCATATACCTATATACATCAAATATCGACATAACTTCTCAGTTATTAGCAACTATTTTTTATATCTCCTTGAAATTCGTTATAGTAAAGAGTGGAAGCATTTCCATGAATCTTAATTTTTTAAGTAAGTGCTTTTCTAACTAGATAATTGGGACTTCCTTACTGTCCGAACTCGGTAGCGTGCACTAGGGTTCTGGACCGTTGTTCACGAGGTGGTGGGTTTGAATCCCGCGTGGGGCACGGATGTTCATGAATATTCAAAACATAGCACTCATATAATTAAGAGGGACAAGGTA
>JAGDQP010027760.1:1445-24696 GCA_022664845.1 Lepisma saccharinum
CAATGCAGTTTACAATCATGTCCTTTAAACAACGCCGACCGGGGTGACTAAGTGGTCTGCGACGATAGACCATCGGCTCGATGGTCCCGGGTTCAAGTCCCGCCCGGGGGGGCCTGGGTGTACATTTTAACACTTAACAACTAAAGGCAAATTGTAATGGGCCGAAGTCCAAAGTTACTAGACTGGGCCATATAAAAATAAAGTTTTTTTTTCTGTCCTTTAGGCAACTTAGGCTCAGGCCAACCTTGAATGCAATATAATGTTAAATCAGAATATAGTATGCGGTCTTCATCTCAAAATTCCTAAAGTAAAACAGGCGTTCTGTACACGAAGCCACGATCAAGTTTGTTTTTCATGGGCCAATGTGATGATATCTTTTGTTTAGAATATACAACAAAAAAGCAACAACAACATGGAATCTCTTCCGTCACAACTCTATATATTTCAAACTGAACTGCAGCCGTTTGCATTTGTGTAACGCTATATTATTTGTTATGTATAAATTACATTCATTCCAAAAAAAAAACCTTTGAAAACAAAGCAACAGAGCTACGGTCGCCTCCATAACTACTTGTAAAGTAATTACACCTCGTATTTCGCTATTTCATTTCTATAGCTGAGACAATTTCGATTAAACTAACAGCCCGCGATACCATTTTTATTATATTTTAAAACTACTGAGCCACGGCCGCTATTTGTTTTGTGTGGAATATTCAAAACCATAGGTCGTGTTATTTATTTTATATGACTAAAAATCCCGGTAAAGTCACAGTCAAGAATTGTTTGTACGACTTGTCAATTATTAAGTAACTGAGCTACGGCCAAGACTACATTCTGAGTTTGTTTGTTCACAACATATGCATATCTCGAAATAATTAAACAAATATACAAAATTTTATTTTATTTATGGAACTTAGACGTCTCAGACTTTGATTGCTAAAACATTTTTTTTTTTTTTTAAAAAAAAGTCGGCCACGGATCAAATTCAAGATACCATTCCCATATTTGCCTGATATAACTAAAATCAACGATTAAGGGGATAAGTTTTTAAGTATCATTATGGTGTGACAGAAAAAAGCCTGAAAAATACATCGTCGGAATGGTCACTCGCTGGGGTCAAAGCCAGTACCTGTTCACTGCTTCACCAAGACTTTCTCGATAAACTAATAGTACACTAAAGTTCAATTACTTTGCAATATAAAATGATAGTATTCTCTTTATACACAAAATAAAAGTATATAATGTTACGTATAATTCTAATACACCTACCTCGATATGCGTCTTCTCTCTCAAAAGCACCTAGAATGATAATAATGTACTTTCAACAAGGAGACACAACTGAAAATTGTATTCCAATGTGTTTAACAGTTGTATATATAAGTTTGTCCTGCGTCTCCTCCCTACAACTTCAGGTTCCCATCGTGGGAAAATGTCAGTTGCTATTTAGCGATACGATTACTGGACTGATTCATTTCACCTCCTTTTTTACCCTATATGGCGAGACCGTCAGATGCTTCATTGCAATATCCAGTGTAGCACCGTCATAACTTCCGTTCACATAAGAAATTGAAACCTTTCTCATGGCCCTATCCTCTACCAATGAACTATTAACCTTGCACATGGAATGTATATCTTACTGATTAAAATATAGCAGATGGGTAAGCTTTCCCACGAAATCTCTGGTAGACAGAACCTTTTCCTTTGTCATAACGTTAATATTTCCGTTCTCAGACCGACGTACGCGGAAGAAGCAACCTTTGCTCCTTCATGTATTTCTATTTTCCCAGACTTTTACCAGATTTATTTAGAGGATATTGTCACCTATAAGTTAACCCATATTACTAAATATTTCCCACCAAGTCTTTCTTCGTAGAGACCAGCTCGCAGCATAACATCTGCATCTTCAAAAAAAAGGTGTTTCCGGCTTTGCCTTTCCCGTGCGCCACGCTTTGCATCCATCAACTGTGATGATCGCCCCCCGTGAAAAAGTGTCTCCTCACATTACATAACCACAGACCGTATGCTCGTCATCCCACAAACAGTCAAAACAAACCATTTTCTCCAGCTGTCTAGAGCAGACATCACCACATTAAACAGCTTACGTCTTTCTCCTCAACAATTAAGGACCCGTTTTAGAAAATAATATTTAAGCAATTAGTTAAAGGCTGGTTTGTTGTCTTACTAATTACAATATTTATGTGTAGAGATTAATACGTTTTAAGCTATGATTTTTTTTTAAAAATAAATAAATACTCTTCAAAATTAAATGAATCTATTTTTCCACTGCCGGTCAGTGACACAACATCGTCGTTTCTAAACGAAACATTGAGTGTCGTATGCAGATTTCTCAAAGGCAATACATTGCTTCAAGCTCTATTACGAGACGCCTTGGTACAAGTGGTTAATTCCGGCAATATTCTATTTGTAATAAGTTGGATTTTTAAATATCTTTTACTTATCCATTGATATTTCATTGCTTTTTCTTGTTATCGAAGATTGTTGAGTCATATCGTATGTACTTTTTTTAATTGAAATATTATTTCCTTCTCAGGCCACCAAAACTTTTCTCATGATGTTCTGAAAACGAGGGTGAGGTGTAAAGCAAGGGTAGGGGTGGAGCATGACCCCGAGGTGATTTCCGGGGCCAGTAAGGCCCTGGGAACGTATCAAAATTCAAATTTATGGAGCACAGCTGTTCAAATTTTGGTGGAAAGGGCTCCGATAGTTTTAAACTACACTACTTACGGAATTGATGTTTCGTGCCGATGCGCTGGCTGTATGTTCCTGCAGAAATTTATACAGCATGACATGCTGTGTATGGTCCTCCGACACTGAAATAATCAAACACAAGCCACACTTCATATACGTGGAGTAGACCGTTCTCCTACACATTGTTGCACAATCCAGTGCCCTATATGACTCAAATATGGAAATTGCCGTCTACTTCACTATTCGCACGTGAGATGGCGTAATTGCAGCGATCATCACATATACGACATTACTTATGGGATAACCCGGTACTTTGTCTTAACACTTATGTTAAAAAAGTTTTTTTTGTGCAAGTGAAAGATGTTTCCATAATCACTCATATTGTGAAAATAAGTATTTATATTATGATAGTTTACATATAATCAAGTATTGGATTTATTGTTTGAGTTACTTTAAAAAAAGTTAACCGAGGCAAAGAAGAAAAGACGCCAGAAAAGCACTAAAAAGTGAATTCAAGGAGAAGGAAAACACTACAGAAGGGTGCTGGTTGCAATTTCAGCGTTCCGTAATCCGTACTATTCTCTAACTTACTAACAAGCAAGGTATACTTTAGGTTAATGGGAAGAGAAATGTTTATGTGCAAGAGAAAATAACAGACTTGCACACATGGGGTGAAATGGAGGAGGAATGAGAGTTAACTGTGAAATCGCTTTTTCGCGGATTCCACGCATTATTTTGTTATCAAAGTGTTATTGACTTTATCTACTCCACATCCCTGCTTGTCCACATCCACAATATCCACACAGTGTCCGATTTCATTAAGTTTGAACCAGCGGGCGCTTGTTTGTAATATACTCAGATTTTCTGATTTATGCGGAATAGCTGTTGTGGAATATGCGAGATAGACATCCTTTTCCTTGTCATTTAAAAGTAGTTTACGGCTGAACCATTCAGTGCAGAAACAGTGAACTAGCCAAAATTGTTAAGAATTGGCAGAACAGTTTAAGAATGGTCGATTCGCGAACGATATATCTCTAGTCAGAAATATCTCAAATAATATTGAACAAACCGGAAAGGCCCGTTGCCATTTTTGATGAGACTGAACAAGAAGGTACCAGATATTTACAGATCGGCACAGCGTTCCGGTTTGCTCCCGTCCATTTCGAGCCCTGGCAAAAACAGTGAACTAGCTCAAACCGTTCAATTCATCAGTTGCCAGAATAGTTCGTTAAGAATTGTTGATTCGTGAATGACACATCTCTATTTAGAAATATCTCAAATAAAATTGAACGAACCGGAACGCTCTGTAGTCATTTCTTACGAGACGGAACAAGAAGGTTCCAGATATTCAAGAACCGGAACGGCGTTCCGGTTTGCTACGGGTCATTTCCAGCCCTGCCTATATTTATACTTACTCTAGTATAAGGGGAAATTAAGTTTTCCTTTGGTATTGAACTTTTCTATCGATGTATTAAGTTAACATCGTTAGGCAAAGATAATAAATTAATTTTCTGTTATTTTAGTGAACTTTCGTTACAAAATGGAACATAACATTTCTATTAACCATGTTTATTTGTTTATTCTCACTATAAGTAGGAAAGAATATTCCATAAATTGCGATATAGAAACACACATTTCACACTTCCCACCGCATCGTTTATACTCTATCTTGGCCTCCCGGAAGTGACGTATTCAAGGCGGATTGGTTCAGCTTTAAAGCCTTATATTAAATTTTCGGTAGCCTCGGCTCAACCATCTGGTTACGGGCTCTATTGAAAGATATATTGTTGAGTGCAATCTCAAAGTAAGTTAACGGGTTTAGACAGTGGTCGAGGTGTGGCGGTATGAACCGGTATGGCATACCATCTCTGGTTTTTGTGAGCTAAACGCATACCGTCACTGAAACACAAGGTATGTGTGTTGTTATATATCATTTTTTGATATGTCGAGGCAAGTATTAGGAAAACATACCGTCTCTATTTCTCTCCCACTTCGAACACTGGGTTTAGAATAAAAACTGATAAGTAATTCAATCAGTAGGCAAATGAAGTTGTTCTGTCCAGTTCAGATTATCTTCTGAAAGATTCCTTACTCTGCCGTGTTGAACAGTACAGCGCATGCCATCTGTTGAGAATACTTGAAAGTATTTCACACAAACAAGGACATACACGCAGTAGTCCAGTAAAGATTGCCCATTTTGCGACCAAGAAAGGAACAAATTAGTAACAAGCTGAAAATTGGTATGGAAGTAGGGGAATGTGTCAGAAACAACATACTAAAAGTCCCCTAAAATCCCACTGTAGCTTTTCCCGCAATTTTGAAAAATGGCCGCCATTTTTAGACGACGGCAGAGAATTTATGGAAATCGTCACACTTCACGTTTATGCCTCTAGTCACCGTTATAATCATCACAAGGCCATGAATCATATATGGTTGGAAAGCTTGAAAGACAGAGAATCTAAATAAATAACATATATGCCCATCGTGCCCAATTTGTAGCAGAAGAAGAAGAAAGCAGAAATTTAAAAAAAATATATATTTTCAGAAATCGTGGGAGGTTTGCAACACTAACAGTTATCGTACAACAACAAAACCACACCAACGGATGTCTTTGATATTTATCTCAAACACAGCCAACAATGACACTGATCGGTGCAATACAAGCTGAGAAAAAAAGCGATAACCAATATTACTTTCTGAGCTCTCTGTACAAAAGTGCATAAGGTGGTATTCACTTTCACGGCTCAAGTCACCTTCTGTTATTACACAGGACCAAGAGTTACATACCGTTGGAAATGTTAAGAAACGTACATTCGAACGAGGTAACATTTATACTAATCCAGCCCAATCTGTGGAAGTAGAAGAGTAGAACCCAAAATTTCAGGAGAAAACGTGAATGTTTTTTATGAATTGTTTAAAATTTGCTGTATATAGGTTTTAAGAAAAGAGTATGTCACTGTCGTAATTAGCATAGAACTACGAATGACATAGTTAGAAACTCTATGAAGCACATTAATGTTCCAACGAGGCAACAGTTGTGCATATCGTGGCCAATTTGTATAAAAAGAAAATGGCAATTTTTATTGCTGTATTATTTGTTAATTTTTTATTGTTGGCCATTATATTTCTTTGCTTTATTTTCTTTATTTATTTTTGGCTGTATATGCTTATATGGTAGAACAGTATTATGAGATAAACAAGGAGTCAAAGTTCATCACCTCCTGACAAGCATCACCTCCTGAAGCTAAGAGACTAAAATTGCAAGGAAGTTCATTCGATTTTAAAGTAAATTGTTCATTTTGTCAACACGACTGTACTTATATTGTCGACAGTAAGGCACCACGAGACAAAAGGAAGTCAGTTTCTAATGTGCAGTGTCTGAAAACGCAATCTCAAATTCTAGATGCATGTGGCAAACGAGGAGATGCCTGGGGAGAGGATGTTGCATCCAGAGTTAGAAGTGTGGTAGACCTTCCAGCAGCTGAAGTAAGATATCACTGTACTTGCTTCAGTCAGTTTATGAAACAACCCACCACTCGTTCAACAGGTAGACCTTTGTGCAGTTAAAATGCCAAAGCATTGCAGCGTCTTTGTGAATACATCCAAGAAGGTTAAGAGTGTCAATTCTCCCTTCAAGAACTACTAACAAGAATGAAAGAATTCCTCCCAGAAAACGCAGAATGTACATCCGATAAGTGGTTAAAAAACAACTTCTTGATTATTTTGGAGATAGATTAGTTGTTACATCATATGTGTGAAAGGTAAATCCCCCGTACTCTGCCTGAAAGGATTTGGTGACAGAATTCTTACTGAAAAGTGGGATGCTGAGCGGATAAAGAACAAAGAAGACGAAGAGCTTTTCCATATAATTCGAACAGCTGCATCTTTCATCAGAGAAGACATTCGTTCCAAAGCATTCGACTTGGACAAGTATCCTCCTGCTGACGATTTTTTAAAGAACTTATGCGAGGACATTCCACAATTACTAAATACATTTCTGAAGGAGTTGTTTGTGTCGTAGTATCGTGCCCATTATCAGGATACTAAAACCAAGAGCGTCGTTATCAGTCATACCATCAGGAGTATAGCAAGACCACGGTCTTTTATTTCTACTATTCAGCTATGACTTGGTGTTCATTTGCACAAACAGTTTGGATCCCGGCACTTAATTGATATGTTACATCATATGGGACTATGTGTGATGTACTTGGAAGTGCTAACGTATGAAGACTCTGCAACAACACATGGACCAACTCTTCCTAAGCCTTCTGCGTTTCAACAGATTGTATTTGATAACGCTGACCATAATGTTCATACGGTCGATGGGTTTGGAACTTTTCATGCAATGGGTGGCATTGTGTGTGTTATGTTATATACTCGGCGCTTATGTTTTCCAGCAAAGAATGTGAAAGATACAAACACACAAAAGACGTGCTTAGTCACGTTAGATCAACCTATGTATGCTAAGGCATGTGACATTGTAGCAGCATGTAGAAATTCTGGTAAATTGCCCTCAGTAGTTGTTAGACTTGGAGGTTTCCACACATTAAAGTATTTATGGGTTCAGTTGCTTATATAATGAAAGGTAGTGGCATTGAAGAACTTTGGTCTTGTGTGTATGCTAGTAACTCCATTCCACATCTCAGTATATTATACAAGTACTTTGCGCACATCTGTACTTAGAAGAAATGTTGCGGTTAGAAGATGAAATGGATCCTCATCAGTTCCAACTATTTACACGAGACGGTTACTTCACTATTTGCAGGAAAGATATATTTTGGAGTGGTATATGGTCTAATATGACCATTGAAGAGGTTTTAATTAGAGCAATGGAGAGCAGCGGTGGACTGACCCATGGGAGAGGCATGACTGAGAAAATTATATCTAGGTGGGTGTCAAGTATGTCAGCAGCGTGCCACTTACGAGAATGTCTGGAAAAATTCTTAAGTAAAGATAAGCATGAAATTCACACTGGTCGGCATGTGGAACTGAACCAAAGCAATCACTAGCGTGATACATTACATGTAGAGAAATTCTTGCGATGTTTTAGCGAGCACTCTACATTCCCTTCGTATCCGGAGCTCGCATCCCTAAGCACTGGCATGGTAGGCAATGAAATGGTCAACTGTGATAAAGCTAAGGAAATCGGACTGGCTGCTATGGAAGTAAAATTTGGACAGACTTTTGGAAATGTGGAAATGGACTTAAACAAAAAGATAAAGTTATCCCACTATCCGCAATGCACAATGCAGTGCGCATCCGTGATGAGGTGCTGGCTGTAGACATCATGAAAATAGTCAACCGAATCATATGCGTAGTGAAATCCGAAGAAGAACTCCGACAGTGTTTTGCTTACGAGCTTGCACCCTATCCATTTTCTCCCTTCACAGAAATATCCATGAAGAAAGCGAAAAATCTGCTTTCTTCGACATGTTTGAATATCGGACAGATTCTAAAACTCAGATTGTAAACACTGAGTACGTTATAGATGGGGACTGGCTTGTATATTATGTTGTTTGGCCACAACATGGAACATACCTTGACGTGTACAAGTCGTATGTATCCTATGTACTCACAAACTTTGGAACGAAAACAACAGTTATTTTTTATGGGTATTGTACTGAAAACTGTACAAAAGCCGCTGAGCGGGAACGACGTAAGTCAAAGGTTCACTCAGCTTTGGTGTTATTCACAAATGAAACCGTATTATCAACCACGAAAGATAAATTCTTGGGTAATGCCAAAAATAAGGATTGTTTCATCTGTGAGTTGATGGCTCATTTAACATAAGATGGAATTCAAAACCAGCAAGCAAGAAATGATGTTGACACACTTATCGCTAAAACTGCAGTAGCCAAGCCTTTAAATTATTGTGGGCACGTCGTAGTAATTGGCGAGGATGTAGACATTTTAATCCTTTTGCTTGCGCAGGGTAATCATCAGCACGATATCACATTTCGAAAGCCAGGACGTGGAAAAGAAGTGACAAAAGAATTCAGTACTAAGATGTTGGAAGATGCATGGGCAAATGTGCTAACTGCTTTGCTCAGTTACCATGCTTTAACTGGATACGATACTGGTTTGTATCGACAGGGAAAGAAAAAAGCATTGCAACTACTTCAAAAACGGGAAGACTTATGCCGATCACTTGAAGTTTTCAGCCATGATAATGCTTCTGTACAATCTCTTATTGAAGCTAGCACACCATTTCTATTAGCGCTAATAGAAATGGTGTGCTATATTAGCGCTCTACGATTGTCCAGCAACAGTAACCTCATTGGATCATTCCTACATCCGTGCAGTCGTTGCCTCATTCAGAACGAAATGCAATTAGCAGCATTGCCACCTACCAATGATGCTACGAAACATCATATCTTAAGAGCGTATCATCAGGTTCAATTGTGGCGTGGAAATGAAATGCAACCAACTGAATATGGATGGAAAACATTAGGATATATTATTGTACCAGTAAGAATGATCAAAGAACCTGCTCCGTGTAATGTTATGCATTTAAGATCCTGTAACTGTAATAAGGGCTGTGCGGTTGTCGGAAAGCGGGAATTGTGTGCTCTAATTTATGTTGTCAGTGTCGAGGAATTGGATGTATGAATGCACAACTAAATGATGAAAAACATGAATATGAAGGAGACAATGACAATCTGATTGATTTCTAATGAAATAAGTCTGAATTGACTAGTTACAAAAACGTTCTTTAAATTAGTACTAACGTCTTATGCAAACAATAAATTTGATTTGAAAAATACTTCTAGGAAAATTACATACAAGTTATAAACAAGACATTCAAACAGAAAATTACATTCAAATGACTAGTGTAGCTGAGAGTGATTTTAAGTGTGTGAATTGAGGTTCTCCCATGCAAAAGAGACTGCCAATTTCTGCTACTTTCTAATACTGTCAAGAAATTATTTTTATGCTAGATTTACGTGGTGTAAACAAACTATGCGTCACAAAACTTACTCCATTGGGAAAAATGTACGCCATTTTTAAAGTAAATTAATAATTATGATATTGAAAACGTTGGTGGAGTTTTGTTGACATACGATACTTGTCAGTGTTGCAAATTTTAAACAATGCATTAAAAAAGTAACATTTTCTCCCGATATTTTGGGTTTTACTCTTCTCCTTCCACAGATTGGACTGGATTAGTATAAGTGTTACCTCGTTCGAATGTACGTTTCTTAACATTTCCAACGATATATAACTCTTGGTCCTGTGTAATAACAGAAGGTGACTAGAGCCCTGAAAGTGAATACCACCTTATGCACTTTTGTACAGAGAGCTCAGAAAGTAATATTGGTTATCGTTTTTTTCTCAAGCTTGTATTGCACCGATCAGTGTCATTGTTGGCTGTGTTTGAGATAAATATCAAAGACATCCGTTGGCGTGGTTTTGTTGATGTACAATAACTGTTAGTGTTGCAAACTTCATACGATTTCTGAAAATATACCTTTTTTATAAAAAAATTCTGCTTTCTTTTTCTTCTTCTTCTACAAATCGGGCACGATGGGCATATATGTTATTTATTTAGATTCTCTTTCTTTCAAGCTTTCCAACCATATATGATTCATGGCCTTGTGATGATTAGAACGGTGACTAGAGGCATAAACGTGAAGTGTGACGATTTCCATAAATTCCCTGTCGTCGTCTAAAAATGGCGGCCATTTTTCAAAATTGCAGGAAAAGCTACAGTGGGATTTTAGAGGACTTTTAGTATGTTGTTCCTGACACATTCCCCTACTTCCATACCAATTTTCAGCTTGTTACTAATTTGTTCCTTTCTCAACCCTATCTTTACTAACTTCAGAAAGCAAATTGTATACACATTTAGGACTGTTTTTCATGAAAGCTTGCGTTGCTTCTTGCTTGCGATTTTGGGTGAATAGCCAATTGAAACACGTGCTGCAGTTAGAACACGCAATATTCGGCAATTTCAATTGCCTACTCACAAGCAACGCAAGCTTTCATGAAAATCAGCCCTTACTCTCTTTTCCTAAAAAGAATAAATAAATAAAACTTGGTACGAATGTAGATTCAAATCTTGTCATATGGTTAAGGGATGATGTCCTTCGGCGAGCAAAGAAAACGCTATATTCACCTGTACAAATTAAGAAAACGCCAGTCAGGATACGCGGCAGCAGGAGTAAAGTAAACGTTCTCTACATTTGAATACACGATCGGCCCTGCCCGGTTACTTTTACTTCCCTAAAGAAATACAGATCCGACGGAGAGTAATCATATAGGGGCTAGATATTAATTATCAGTTTACAAGTTTGGCCCGTGGTAACTCACTGACTGCTTCAAATTTCACAATGAAGGGTCCAGAAGAAAAAGCATATAATTTTAGTTGAGAAATACGGTAATATTATAATCATATAAATAATACTGGGTATTTGTTCTACTAGTCTCAGTTTTTGTGGTAATCAAAGGCAGAGTTCTAGAAAACCATGCAATGTCTTAATGTGTTCTACGATCACTGAGATGACCCTTTACTTGATAATTCAAATGTAACTATATAACTATATATTCCTATACAGAGTGTATCAGGGACGAACGGAAATCAAAGGGTCCTTGTTGTAGTGGGCGTTGTGGAGCGTGGGCCCCAAAACACACTTTTCAAGGGTCTTCCATACCTTACATGGTAGTGGGTATCCACAGAAAGAGAACTTGCAAAGGCCCTTAGGATACTGATCAGCAGGGCCGAATTTATGCGTCTAGGCGCCCTAGGTCCATGACTTCCAACGTCCCCACCCCTTCCCTTCTCCATCTCCCCTCCTGTCCTTTGCCCCTCCCCACCTTCACATCATGACAAATTACTGTCATCCGCCCTCTCTACGTTCAATAATAATAATAGTAAAGATAATAATTATTTAACTCTGCTAATGTGGTTATATACAAAATAAGTTTAATATTAAAATAAAGGTATTAAAATACGTAGTCCCACAATGAGAAATTTCAGTTAAGTTACTGTAGGCTGCCTCAGCGTGGAAATTGAAGCACTTTGAGGTGGGGGAAGTTTGTGTTTCCATACTAATTGATAATTTTCCGTAATCTCCCTGTTCCTTAATGGTCCTATACCCTCTGCTATTTCATTTTCATACGTTTAGTGTATGCTTTTATGTCTTTCACTGCATGCATTTAATCAGAGATTACTTGGGATTTTGTAAGTACATTTTCAGGTTTATTGCCATATCCATTTTAATTTATGAAATCACAAATACAGCACGATGTAACCACAAAACAAACTTCAGAACAACATCAAAATTAAAGACCATGAATGACAAGCATTATTGTATCATTATATAACTTTTTTTTCTGACCATTGGTAGTTCTGAATATAACTTGTAGGAAATATGTTCTTGACTTTATACCTCTTGAGAGGAAAAAGACTTAAAGTTTAGGGAATGTAAACTCATTGGAAGAAAAACTCGATGATTACAAAACAGAATATTTACTACTTTTAAAGACGAGGATGAGAAAACCTTAAACTAAGATTATGGATCGTGGGTCTGTAGTATACTGACAATTTTACAGCTACCATTCCACTTACCACCAATTAACAACAGCAGCAGCACAGCCAAGCCAACCAAGACGAAGTAGATCGAGTCCAGGCTCGAACCAAGGTCTCTATGGTGTAGAGAGAGACTTGTATCACAGAGACATGGCCAAGTTGTGGGAGACCAAGTTACACTTGATTACTTAAAAACTGAATATAGCGAGCAATCGATAAACGATATTTTAGTTATCGAAGTTAAGCACTGTCTGTCTGTCATCCACCTCCCCGGCAGTTCATTAACTCCCTTACTTTAAAACACTCTTATGTCACAAAACCTTCCTGGTGGCTCTTTCCATTCCCCCAAACCGCTGAATTGTTAGAAGTTCATTCGCACAAATGAGGAAGCTTTCGACCAAGAAGACAAGCAGCCAGCCAAGAATTACATCAATGTAGGAACTTAAAACGTAGCACATACTTTGTTTCGAAATAATGAGGCGATGAACTAGCAAGGAACGAAGCTGAAGAGACTGGCTTGGCTGGGAAATACAAAATCGAAGTAAAGTACTGCACGGCTTGTAACAGACCAAATCCATATTATCAATAATATATATAAGGAAATAATATACAAAGTACGAATAAGTCAATCATAATAATATACGTTCTTGTTAAGTAATGATTTCTTCTCCCCATTAACACTTCCTGTTTTTAAAAATACTGAATAAATCCAGAACAATATTGAAATTTTGAAAAGTTAATAATATTTATTAACATCTTTGAAATGATTTAAATCCGAGTTTGAAGTTCGTTCTTTTAGCCAAGATTTTTGATGGTGCGTAAAGTAAGATGACATAGCTCAGTCCTTCACATTTCTCTTGAATAGCAAATATCTTCAAACAATAGATTAATTCATTCTTGAGTATTATCTAGGCTGCTTTCCAAAACCATTATTGATCTCATTTGTCTGCCAGTTTTAAATATATTAAAAGAAGTCTTGATTACTAACTTCTCTTAAAACACGTTTGAAGTTGTGTTACTTTCTCCTTGGCTTGTTGAGCGTTTTGGTGTTACTTTGTCGGTAAGTAACATTTTCGCAGGTCCTCAAATCCACAAAGTTATGAAAACTGAAGTATTTGAAAATCCGTGAACCCAATTGATAAATAGGAATGTTTGTAACTAAGATCTGTTGTTCAAACCTTTCTAGAAAACACAAAAACTGCTCACAACAAAAATGGTAGAAAACATATTAAGTAAAGTTGTAGTTGCAATATAAGCGCCAGTTTCTCCAGAGCCATTGAGTTCTTTTAACAAGATCTGGGTGACATCAACAAAGAACAAGAAGTATATTCAACAAAATAACAAAGAACATACCAAACAACCAGCTAAAATGTAATTATTGTGTTCCGTGTTCATAGAAAATGTAAAGATGAAACAAGTGTATTTAAAGTTGCGATATTAAAAACTTAAATTTAAATATGAAAAACATTAAACCACTCATTAGTTTTTAATATCACGAAGTGTATGTTCGGAGACTATATCCTGCTTCTTAGACATTTCTTTGACACACGTGTGAAGACTAGAATATTATACTGATTCTATGCAATCAAAAAGTAATAGAGTTTGTCGGTCTGTTTGGCATTATTGACTTTGTCTATTCACCACATTCAAAAATGAAACATGAAATGAAATAATGTTAATTCTATGGATTTTCAAAAATTAAAACTCCCACTTTTCAATAAGCTCACGCCATAAGAATATTCTAAGGTCATGTCAGCATCAAAAAGCAGAAATACAAAATGCTTAAAAGTACTGAAGCTTGTAACAAAAGGAAGTTGTGAATAAATTTTGCACTAAAACCTTACGTGAAAATACAAATCTGATGGCATTTATGAAATCAACAGCAGAATTTCAATCCGTTTTGTAAAAAAAAAAAGCTTTCAAGACTGAAAAAATGTCCTTTGATTGAAGTACTATTACTTGCCCTTTTAAATTTGCCTGAGAAAATTGAAAGTCTAATGCCATCACACCACATCTCTTTCTTTATGACTTCAAATTGTCTAATAGCCATTTCTCATACTGCATTTCCAACGTAATGAAAAACGAAATCTAATACTTCGGAACGTAAGATATTTGATGGTCTTGGCTGTTCAAAGATGTTGCACATGTACTGACTGAAGATACAGATAAGTCATTGCTATAAAAAATTTGTACTGCCTTCTGGATATCAGACTCTTTTTCAGTAATTTGAATATTAAAATTATTTCAATGTTATTTTATTTTCGGAGTGATTTACTATCGTTCATCAAGATATTAACAAGTCTCTTCCCTAGAAAGCACAGAGGCAATGAGATTCTGGGGAAGTGCCTAAGAGGTGCCTGAGAATTTCCTTCCTTTCCGCCCTTCAATTATCACACTGCGGCTACCTGTGGAAGACGTGTTAATTACATTGAACAAGAAGATAATACAAACTATTTTTATTCACACGAAAACAATTTAAAGTAAATGAAACAAAACATCATGAGTATTAATGATACATGAATACAATTAGCAATTATTGCAAAAAAAAAAAAAAAAAAAAAACTTTAAAGATAATTTTCGCAACGTTGAATAGATGGGCACCACTTTAAATGTTAACATCATATCCGGGAATATTTATTTCCTGAAGATATAAGGTCAACTTAAGGAGACAAAGATAATAAAAAAAGCTTTTTAGAAACATGCTTTTCTTAAACAATTCTTACTATAAAAAGTAAAAAATAATTATATTTATGCGTAACTAACTTCTTTTAATATTCCTGGAACGATCTTTCGTTTGACTGGTTGCAGAACACTTTAGGATTTGGGTCACACGAACATCAAAATAACTCGAAAAAATAATAAAAAAAAGTAATAATATTGTATTGCCACCCGGCTTACGTCGCTGTGCAAAATTTCATTATTGTATGACGAGGAGAAATAAGTTAAATTAATGTTGAAAGATTTGAGGATACCTCGAACCATTGTGAACTAATGAAAAGTACGTTGAAAAATTAAAAAAAAAACTTTTTAGACATACTTTTCTTAAACCATTCGTACGAAAAAGTAAAAAATGAATTTTGTTTATGCATGACCGAAAGAAAAGCATGAGGCGCGCCAATTCAAGAATGTATAAAGTGATTGTATATGAAAGCGCGACCCATGCTTTTCTTTCTAGTCCTGCATAAACAAAATTATTTTCTACTTTTTAGTACGAATGGTTTAAGAAAAGTATGTCTAAAAAGTTTTTTAAAAAAATTTTCACGTACTTTTCTTTACTTCACAATGGTTAGTGGTGTCCTCAAATTTTGCAACATTAATTTAACTTATTTTTCCACGTCATACAATGATGCACGAAGACATGTTAGACTAAAGTCCGCTTTTGTGCAAAGTATGAATATTTTATGCCTCATATTTTTCGTGTTATATAAAAAATCTCTTTCGGTAGGCCTACAGGCTGAGGTAGATCTCGAAAGTTTTTTGTTTTCAAAAATTCAAATCCCGCCTTATATGAGATTTATTTTAACCAAAATCTCACTGCAGCACTACACCACCATGGTATCCATCTGTACCCTCCCACGTGGGGATGCACCCCCAAAAAGAAGGTTTGCCCCATTTATATTGTAACCTACTCTTGGTCATATACCTTCAAAGAAAATTTCGTTTCTCTACCTTCAATGATTTAGAATTGGGTTTTTGGGGCTGCCATTTTGGATCCAAGTTGACGACTTTTTGAAAGTTCTCTTATATTGTCGTGACCTACTTGTGATGGTAAAACTTCAAGTAAAATTTCATTTATCCAGCTCAAACGGTGTGCAAAATGTAATTTTGGTTGTCATTTTGGATCCAAGATGGCGACTTTTCCCAAATTTTGTAATATTTCCCTAAACTACTCGTCATAATGCACTTTATGCCAAATTTCGTATCTCTAGCTCAAACGGTGTGGAAAATATGTTTAGGTCCGCCATTTTGGATCCAAGATGGCGTCTTTGGATACATCATGTAATATTTTAGTAACATACAAATGATAATGTATAGTGTTAGCAAATTTGATATTTCTAGCTGCAGCCGTTTAGGCTGTGTATTCTATACAACATGGGTTCAGCGGCCATTTTGAATCCAAGATGGCGACTTTTTAAACATTTTGTAATATTTTCTTAAACTACTAGTGACAATACACCTTTACGCCAAATTTCGTATCTCTAGCTCAAACGATATGAAAAATAGATTTCTTACTTCCGCCATTTTGGATCCAAGATGGCGTCTTTGAACTCATTAGGTAACATTTTCATAATCAAAAAGTGATGCTGTACCTTTATGACAAATTTGATTTCAATAGCCCCAGCGGTTTAGGCTGTATATTCTATACCACAATTGGTTCGGCGGTCATTTTGGATCCAAGATGGCGACCGATTTTGCTCATTAACGAACTTAACCGAGCTATTAAGCCTAGAAACAACATATAGAAATTTGGTTCAAATATCTTCAAAATTATGGCCGCTAGCGTGTTAATATATAAATATATATATCGTATCGATCTCAATAGGTATATATTTCTTCGAAATCTACCTAAAAATGTACTCGTGATTTTTTTTTATCTGAAAATGTCACTTAGACGTTTGTTCGCGCATACACTTCATTTATATATTTTAAAAGCACATTTGAATATTTTTTAATATGTACATCTTTATCCTAAAATAAATACCATTCCAACATTAACCTTGGGTGACGGGATAATATTGAGTAAACTTCAGTCAGGATGACTCCGCGGGGATCGAACCTAGGGCCTACGGAATGCTCTACGAACTGAGCTACAGTTTCTCGCTACATATTCAGTTGAATGTATGTTATACGTTAAACAAAGATTTTTTAATTTCATACACTAAAGTCATTACTGTATTATGGTGTATGTTCCAGTATCACACGAGGGAGAGAAATCTCCGCGTTCAAGCAGATGTCGTGAAGGTGGACATTGTAACAAATATTTTCCGAAGTACTGGAAATATATTCATACTTGTTCGTGTATTCTAGTCGTATTATTGATAACGTATACATGAAGTTTATTTCATTATTATAGTTATATACCTTAATTATAATGTTTTAATGCATTTTCTCTCAAGTGAGTGGGCATTTTATATTGATATGTCGGGGTAAGATACGCATTTTAAATATCAATTTAACAGTCGCATACCCCTGCTAAATTTGCACCGATATACACTCGTGGGGGGTCCGGGACTGACTACTGTAATTAACATTACAATTAAAAAACCTGACAAGGTGTGTGTAATTGAATATTTTATATGTATATATATTGCAAAAATATGTACTTTAAGTTATCTTTCAGTGGCGTATCAAGAGAGGGGCACGGGGGCTCACGCCGTCTCAATGGAAAATGGTTGTTTTTTTTTGTAGCATTATTGCAACAATTTATCCAAGAAAAAGTTTAAATTTGCTTCCGAACCAACCGAATTTATCAATCAGTGGCGAATCCAGAGAGGGTCACGGGGGGCACGTGCTCCCTCGAGGGTAAATGCTTTATTTTCATAGCATTATTAAAAAAAATGTCTAACAAAGATCTTCGATTTGTTTCTGAATCTACCTAATTCGTCTATACAAATATTAATTTTTGCGGATATTGGTTTAATATTCGAATCTGCAACTCTTCTCTTTTATATAATAACGGTTGATAAAAATATATTAGTAGGAAGAAAAGTAAATATTTTTATATGATAAATTTAAGTCAATAGATTTATATTAGAGCACACTTTATCGCAATAAATATTGACCCTATGTTTTGCAAGATTCTTTTTTAAAAATCACACTAGCTTTCAGGAATTCCATCTGTCTCAAATTCCGACATCCGGAATAAAACGTGTCATTCCGATTCCACAATTCCGCAAACACATGGTCAGTTTACACTCGAAACTTTGTTATTTGGTCAACCACTGGTGCGTTCACCCAATACAATTAAAGCGTTCGAAACATGTTTCTTCAGAACATTATGCAACTTATCAAAAATAATGACAATGAAAGTTAATTGACTACAAATGATACTGACTTCTGGTGCCCACATATTACCGTCTGTATGGTATTACCAAAGATTAATTATTTTCCTAAATATAATACTTAAACAGTGAGTCTATAATGATAAATCTATTTCCTGATTTCACAACACGGAATGTCAAAAATTATTTTTTTAAAGTAGACACTACATATTTACAACATTTCTGCTATATTAGATAATCAGAGGAATATTATGACCCTTAAAATCGTTTAATATTTTCTCATAACAGTTTACATTTAACATAAATCACAAATAGAACTTACGATTTCCTCGTTACGTTTACATAGCGGTCACAGTAATAGGTCCATAACTATATGGCGGCACTCCGTACTGACACGAGATTTTGGTTTCAGTTTCCGTAATGTATAGGCCTAATACATGGAATACACGATATCTGCAATAATCTAGGTTTAACACATATTTTGCACGTTTCAAAGATTTTCGTAAATTAGTAGCATCATTTTCACTTTTGAAATATAACAGCTCTACAGTGGTGCCAACTACTCGATTTAGACACGTCTTCAGATATAACTAGGGACTGGAAAATTTCGCTCAAGCGAAAAGTATAAACATCGTGCGAAAGTATTATTTCTTGATTCAGTACACCTTAAAAGCGAAGAAAAAGCATAACCGAGAGCGCGAATTTGAACCACTTTAGTGAATGATTAGCATATGAATAGAGCATTCATAGAGCATATGAATGTACAAAAGAGAGATTGTATAGGCCTGGTCCTAATGTGCAAGACATGTAATTCACAAGGGAAATAAATGATCAAAGTTAATGGATACAGATACAGCAGGACCAGTTTTGAGAACTCTGAATGACGCCCGTTGTAACGTTTTTGCAAATGAAGTGAACGAACGAACATTATATATATATACATATGAAGTTTGATTCAAGAATTGAAATCCTTGAATTATACCTAAGTAGCCAAATGCACTGCTTTATAAAAGCTATAATGAAAACTCAAATAGGTAGACATGTTGAAATTGTAAACATCCTTCTAGGATTAAAAAGTGATTTTGCCTCATTTCCGCAGGCAGTGCTGCGATCAATATGGATGTCTTGTGCTGATGTGGACAGTGAACGATCATTATTCTCACTATGGTAATGCACTAACAAATACGAGATTCAACTTGTTTGCATTCGAGGACGATTTATATTAGATAGGGAACGTAAATTTTAGCTCTGATTCCATTGTAATATCATTCGCTGTAAGCATTGGCATGCATTGTGTACCGTTCTCATGTAAAAATTAAAGTATCACAGCGAAATTTACTGGTTACCTTAAGTAACGTACATACATTCCGTTCTATAACCGTCAATATATTTTCTTTCAAACTTTCCTTCAATATAGGCTTAAGCGAATTGTAAGCTAAATCTAATATTATGAGCGAAATTAGGCAGCGAATTTCGGCTTATTTTGAGAGAATTTTGAGGGTTTTATGAGCAAGTTTTCCAGTCCCTACCAATAACTAGGAATGAAGGTACCAACAGTACGTAATTTTGCTGTTTTGAAGATAAAAAAATACATGTTCTGCATTTGTATTGTTTCACGGGAAAGATCTAAGAGTTTACAGTTAACCATGGACACAAAAATAAAGCCGGAATAGATGTGCACTTAAAATTTTAAAACGACAGAGGTCTAAAAATGTCAATAACTATATGTTTTCCATGGAATTTCATTTAATCACATGGACAAACAAGACGAACACTTTGTACTGTACGTTTCTATATAGCGGAAAGTGTTACAAACTAAAAACTAAACAAGAGTCTGGTAACATTGAATTGCAATTAATCGCGCCAACCACCAAGGGTTGCCACTTGCCAGTGAAAGTGTTTGTTTACATGGTCCATCGTGTCCTATTATAAGAATTTGGTAAATAAGGCATAAATAAATAATGGCAGTGCAACCAAATCAGCAACTAGTTCTGGGTAAGGTGCATGATGACAGTTTTTTATATCTATTTGAGTGAATTTTGCGTAAATATAAAGAAAATGGCTCGACTCAAAGGGCAAGGGTAGGCAATAAAAAGGAAAACATGCTTTTTGGGATACCTATAAAGTTTACTAGTTTTAATGTAATTACAGATATTACTAACATCTTCCTTGTCTTATATGATGGTAGGATTTTGTTTACACAATCATAGTGCGAACATTTGTATGACTGCACCGGTTCCGACTTTGTTCTTCAAACACAGTAATGATATGATTTGCCAGTTTTTCGCGTGGTAGACGAACCTGAGCTCATTTGTCAGAAGACAAAATGTTTAGGTCAACCAGATATTTTGTCATATGTACACTTTATATCTCACACTGCAATGCAGATACTTTACACAGACACGGTAGACACCTCTATAAACAGAAGCGGCGGATAAAGTGGAAGAGAGTAGATGGCTGACCCCCCCCCCCCCCCCCGTGATTAGGTCTAAAGGTTAGGTAAAATTTGGTTTGCTTGCATTCAAAACTGAATAAATAGCTTCTAGATTACGTAAGGGTAGGTTTGGTTCGGTAGGGTTGGTAGTGTCCTTCACAGAGCGGGTCAGTCATCTACACCCTTGCCCCGATAAAGTAGTGTTTTAATCAGCTAGCCATTGTACCATATTTTGCCCTATTTATACCACTCATTTCTGTGCAAATTATTTGCACAGACACATCTTTAAACACTTAGCGACAGCCAGGAACCCCAAAAGAGTGATATGGAAAGTCATGTGTCATTATTATTTCGTTATGGTTAATGTAAAGCGTTCATCTCCAACGGTCTTAATGGCAGCACTACCTCCGTATATGTCAAAAAAATGTATTTTTGTATCGTTGTAGGAAATTTCCATGCTGCCCCTACAAATTCAAGCCTAGAGAGTTTTTAACTTTCAGGGAAGAAAGTTCGTAACTAATTCAAGAATTCGATCGATGCCGATTTTTTATTTTCGATTTTCTTCATTGTTGAAATCGCTTGATTATTGTGAATATCAAAACCTGTAACAAAAAGAAAATTAATAATCGACATCGATTGAACATTTTAATTGTTATGAACTTTCTTTCGTGAATGTTAGAACTCCCTAGGCTTGAATTTGTAGGAGCAGCATTGAATTTCGTGCAACGATAAAAATACATTAGACATATACGGAGGTAGAGCTGCCATCTTTTGTGGGAGAGCGTTTCTCTTTAACCTTAAAAATACACACTTAGGTTGATCAACACATACGATTATGGCGGCATGTCTAGGAATTCTAATGATATAAATTGTGTTATCTATGACGTATTTTGCTACAAAAATATCTCGGACACGCTGTCAAGTGACTGAAGACTAGGTACTTAAAGTCAGGTTAGATTTTTTTTTAATTATACGCGATGCACATATGGTGTTTAATACTCAGTCGATCTGCTCGCCCTAGCGCAGAATTTTAAGTAGGAAGTGGTCGTTGTTTGTAATACCGTACAACAAACTGCTATTTATTACCCAATAAAGTACCGTACTGGATGTGAACTTGGTTTACTGGGCCCGCGATGATCCTAATTTTTGTACAAATATTTATGCTAATCGATTTCTCGTGATTGATAATGATGGTTCAAAATTAACTTTTGGGCGGGCCAGTGAAAATTCACTAGTGCTACAAAAATCTTACTGGCCCATTTTTAGATCAGTAAATAATTATAATCAGTGTCATTTTTTTAGTCCACTCATTTACGTCTATATAGAATATCAAATACGAAAAAAATAATTATAGCCCTGTAAAAATTCTATATCATAACAAATATGATCCTACTTAACAAATAGGAATGTCTGAATTATCACATTACTTTGTTCTATTACACTTAATATCTTCTTCGGAAGAAAAGGCTTTGAGTCTGGGACCGTACATAGGGAGAAATATTGTCTGGCTCTTTCTCCTTTGTCTATAAAGGATACTACCGGACCAACGTCATAATGACACGATATGGATTCAGTGATAAGACGGCGTATCCGCGTTATGTTTCCTGTCTCTGGCACTTGCGGCAGAGGTGTTGATCAGTTGATATGTTAGTTCCTAAGATTTTGCGATTTCACAATTTTTGTTTTTGAAAACAGAAAGAAAGCACTTCGATAAAACGTTAAATACAGCCTACAGGTATGCTTATTAATATATTAGAAAGCACTGGCTCGCTGACATTTTCGAATTACTGGTCGTTGAACCACCACTAATTTTGAGCCCTGATGATAAATGAAGGGTCCACGGAAAGTAGGGTTTGAAAAAAAACCGGTTATTCTCTAAAAAAAAAAAAAAAAAAAAAACAGCCCACCTGGGTCTAGGCCTGTTTTTTCGGGTTTTAGAAATAAAATGTGAGTGCACGAAGATGTCAAGCTGTGTACAGACCTCAGTCGGTAACGGTGTGTCACTACTGTTGAATCAGGAGGCTTGGAGTGGACCTGTTGTGTGTGTGGGGGAGAGGGGCTAACTTCATGGTATGTACTCTGGATCGGAGCCCAAGGTAATTGTAGATTCCAGCATTACGCCATTCATAGAAGAGACTGAGGAAAGTGAGGGAGAACCCTGTTTGGGATGGTCTCACTGATACGCCTGAGCAGGTCTGATTAAAAAAAATCTTTTAAGGCCTTTAGGCAGTTTTGGCTCAGGCCGAATGAATGATGATGTGGGCATTGGTGAAACAATGAAAGTGAGAGGAACCGGGAGAACCCCGAGAAAACCCATGCACATAGTGTTTGTCCACCACATGGGTACTGGCCGCGATCAAACCAAGGACCCCACGCAGAACAAGTGAACGCTCTACCACCGAGCCACCGCGGTCCGAGCAGGATGTGAATTGCCGCTCAACCTTCCCAGTTTCACTTGGCAGTCCAGCACACCAACCCCAGACAACAACAGACGGTGTAACCATAATATTGTTCTTTATTCTCAAATGATTTCCTAATTAGCTCTGTATTCTGGATAATAAGTGCCCTGGGGCGGAC
>JAGDQP010027761.1:0-24696 GCA_022664845.1 Lepisma saccharinum
TGAAATGATGTACACTACTATGAGCCTATGTGTTCCCCGTAAGAAATGCAATAGTAATAAATATCCGTCGTGGTTCACTTATAACATAATTCAAAAGATTAAATTTAAGACATATCATCATAGGAAAATGAAAACTGGTGTAGACGTTGCTTTTCATCGAGATAAATTTCGCATATTACGTAGAGAGCTAAAATCAGAAATTTCTTTAGCATATAAATTTTTCATTGAAAGCTCAGAATACAGTATCAATAAAGACCCGAGGAAATTTTGGAATTTTGTTAAAAGTAAGACAAAACATCTCTCATCCACTTCTTTGAAATACAGAGACAAAGAGCTAGAAAGTAACAGGGAAGTATCTAGGTCGTTTGCACATTATTTTCAATCTGTATTTTGAACTGTAACACCCCAGTACAAATCTGAAATTTTGTCAGACAACCCTAGATGTGAACTTTTAAACACGTTGCAAATAAAAGAAATTAAAATGAAAGAAATTGAGGAAGCAATCAAAATGTTAAAACCTAAGGTATCTTGCGGGCCGGACGAAATTCCACCTTATATAATAAAAGGTTGTGCTGAGATTTTTAAATACCCATTATATATTTTATTAAATCTATCTGTTAAAACTTGTGTATTCCCTGACAAATGGAAGGAAAGTTTAATTTGTCCTATTCCAAAATCCGGAAATGCTAAAGACGTCGAAAACTTCAGATCAATATCTATTTTATCATCGTTTGCAAAAGTATATGAATGCGTTATATATAGGCGAATACTGAATCATGTAAACTCCATTCTTTCACCACATCAGTACGGCTTTTTGAAAAATAGGTCAACCTCAACAAACTTAGCAATTGTAACTGACTTCATTGCAACTGAGCTAGATAACGGAGGCCAAGTAGACGTCGTATACACTGATTTCAGTAAAGCATTTGATTTGGTTGATCACGATGTTTTGCTACGCAAACTTACGTGATCAATTTTTCTACGGAAACCATAAAATTATTAACTTCGTATTTACGTAAACGTAAGCAGGCAGTAATTTTTAAAGGTTATATTTCAGAATATTTTGAGACACTGTCCGGAGTATCACAAGGTTCAAATCTCGGCCCTTTATTATTTCTTTTAGTTATTAATGATATATCTGAGTGCATCGAGAACTCCCATATTCTCTTATTCGCCGATGACCTGAAATGATACGCTAGAATTGAATCAATTGAGGACAGTGCCAAACTACAAAAGGACTTAGATAATGTCAAAGAGTGGTGCGACAGGAATAAATTTGTAATTAATACAAAAAAGTGCAATTCCATATCTTTTACAAGGAAAGAAAAGTATGTTGAGTACAACTACTCGATTGATGGAGTAAATCTATCGAAACCTGAAACTGTTAAAGATCTTGGAGTTGTTTTCGATCCAAAATTAAACTTCGGGCGTCACATTGAAATGATCACTAACAATGCGTACAGGAATCTTGGGTATATTTATCGTTTTAGCAAGGATCTCCATCTTGACTCAACACTTCTAAAATTGTATTACTCTTACGTGAGATCACAGCTAGAATACTCCTGTATTATATGGACTCCGAACACTCAGAAATATGTTAAAGCAATAGAGAAAATCCAGTGTAAATTTTTGAAATTACTAATGTATAGAAAAACCACATTATATCCTGCATACATATCATACAGGGAATTAGTGAGCAATTTTAATATACAAACTTTGGAACGAAGAAGGCATTTAAATGATTTAATATTTCTGTACAAATTAATACACAATCAAATTGATTGTATTGATTTAATTCCGAAAATTTTCATTCAAGTTCCGAACACTAAAACTAGATTAGGTAATAATGGGACATTCTATTGCAAAAAGCAAAGGACTGAAATTCTATATAAATCCCCAATTTGGAGAATGAGTGCTTTCTACAACAAAATTGAACCTAAAGTTAATGTAGATATATTTGGAATGACTTACAAAGAATTTAAAAGAACTGCAGGTGAAGTAATATGATTGTTTCTTGTATCTTGTAATTACTATCATGTACACGCAAGCACTGTAATTAGGCATATTGCCTGTTGTGTTATGTTTTGAATAAATACGAAATAAATACGAGAAGTGCCCCTAAGCTATATGTCTTGCAAGATCTCTTCTGTCCTTTCAAACCACAAATGATTCTTGTGGACCCTTCTTGGAAGATGACAAGGAACCAAGTCATGAAAACCGTAGGCAAGTAAGATTTCGACTTTGTGACAGAGCCATCTGGATGTCGGCTGATGGCAAAAACGAAACTCGAAACTGTATCCCCGCTTCTTAATAGGATATCAGCTACCTACGAAGCCCTTTCTGTTCATTGACTCGTGAATCCAGCTTTGTTATTTAACTAAATTAACTGTCTAGTTTCTTTATTTATAATTCTAAAATATTGTCTAGTTATCTATTTCTTACTTTACGTGGTAAATTTCGACTTTTGTATTATGAGGAATGGTTTATGTTACCCTAAGAAAAGCTAAGTATAACATATACAAAAAGAAGTATATTTCATGTTTAAATAATATTATTTCGCGACTACATACGACTACCATATGAAACACCCTTGCGCATGAAATACTGGTGTCACCATGGCTATATGTTGCATACTGCATTCTATATAGCATTATACATACAACATGATACAACTTGGTACAGCAATGCATGCAACTTAACTTTTATATGGATGCTTCATAAGTACAGAATGATATTACAATTTTAATAACGGTTGTAAAAGTTTCTTTCTCTATAGGTTGAAACCCCAATGTATACAATACAATATATTTTTTATTATTAACAATATAGAATTTACATGATACATAAATTTAGGCGGCACCGAGCAAATGCTGTTTATGGTTCTTCATCTCAATAATTGTTAATTCCTTACAAAAATGGCGAAAAATAAAGTGATTATATAATAATGCAATAATATGAATGATTATACAAAAATACTAAATGAAAACTACAACTACATTGGTTAAATAATTACATGATAACATCTCTGAAGATTACATATACATTACATGACAATATACTTAATAAAATGTACTATATAAGATGTATTATATTTACAATTTAGTTTGGTTTTGCTGGAGAAAAGTGTTCACTTGTTTTGTTAATGCTATATATGTTGTTGCTATTCTTATGTCCGAGGGTAATGAATTCCAAACACTAATACTATTAATTGTGAGACTTCGTAATTCATAGTTTAAGCGTGGTCTGGGTATTACTAATTGATTGTTTGTTATTGCTCTTGTTCTTATAGGGTGTGTTAAAGCTGTTACTTGGGACAATAATAAAGTTACATCATTATTGAGTTTCCTGTACATTAGTCAACTTAGTCTATCCTCTAGCGTTTTATTTGAAGCTCTTCAAACAGAGGACGCGTATGCGCCAGAAAGCCTGCTGCAAATAATTTTTGCTTGTATTGTTTACTTAAGTTCCCCTACCATGATTCAATGCTATACGAAAGATTTGGGTGTACAAAAGCATAATAATAAATCTTAGTTACGTTTTCGGGAAACACCCGGGAAATTTTGAAGAGTATACCGATGTGCAATGACGCTTTTTTGTTTATTTCTATAACGTGTTTTTCCCATGTGAAATATTCGTCGAACCATGTACCTAGATACTTTATATTTGAAACTGGAAGTATGTTTCCGGAATTAAAAGAGATAGGATAGTATTTAATATTTTCTGTTTTATGAATATTTCTGAAATATACGCATTTTGTTTTTGCAATATTCAACGTTAATTTATTAATTTAAAACCACTGCTCTAATCTTCCTAAGTCGTTATTAATTGCCTTTTGCACTAAATCAAGTGTGGATCGCTTCTTGAATATAATTGTGTCGTCTGCAAATAACAGACACTTTGATTCACTTAGAATTTCCGGCAACTCATTAATATATAACAAAAATAGTAGCGGTCCTAAGACATATTCCTGTGGTATTCCACAATTTACTGCTTTTACGTTTGACATCGCCTTATTAACATAAGTATATTGCTTTCGATTTTGCAGATAACTTTTGAAGATATCGTAAGCAATAGCGCGTATTCTGAAGTAATATCTTATGATTTACCGTATCGAATGCTTTCTTTAGATCTACCAGGTGTATGCATAAGTTTCTGCCGGTTTTTGTGGTAAAGAAAACACGCAATTTTCAAGGGAAATTAATTTTGTTTTATTCACATTTCGCCCATCTTTCAGGTAATTGATGCATACCATGCCAGAAAAACTGCTTGTCTTTTGCGGCAAACCATTCGTCGAGCCATTTTCCAACGTCTTCGAAATTGCTGAAGTGCTGCTCTGCGAGCGCGTGCCCCATTGATACGAAGAGGTGATAGTCAGATGGCTCCAGGTCTGGGGAGTACGGCGGGTGCGGAAGGATGTCCCATCCAAGCGATTTCAAGGTGTCTTTCACTGGTTTTGCTGTGTGAGACGGCGCATTGTCGTGTAACACAATCACTTTGCCATGTCTTCGGGCCCATTCCGGTCGTCTTTCGATCGATGCGTGATTTAAATTAATCATTTGTTGGCGATAGCGTTGTGCATTAACGGTTTTGCCGGGCTTCAAGAGTTCATAATACACAATACCGCTCTGGTCCCACCAGACACAAAGCATGGTCTTCTTGCCGAAGCGATTTGGCCTTGGTGTTGAAGGGCCGGCTTCGCCAGGTGAAAGCCACGATTTTTTCCGCTTCGGGTTTTCAAAATAAATCCATTTTTCGTCACCCGTCACAATTCGATACAAAAAGGATTTTCTTTCGTGGCCTTGAAGCAGCATTTCGCCAGTGACTTTGCGATTTTCCTTTGACGTTCATTCAAATCGTGTGGGACCCATTTACCCAGTTTATTGATCTTCCCCATTGCTCGTAAACGTCAGCTGATTGTTTCTTGTGACACATTTAATGCTTTTGCCAATTGGTGTTGAGTTTGAGTTGGAACTTGCGAGTTCCATAAACCATAGAGTTAGTTAGTTATTCCACTAAGTTCTTACAATGTTTGAGGAAGACAAGGTAAATTATACTTCCATGTTGTGTAATCAGTTTAGCACAGTCGTTAGTAGTGGTAGGCTCTTTAAAGCAAGTTTGCCTGTCTCCATTTATGCAGAACTGTTCGTTTTCGTCGTATAGTATTTTTTCTCTTCCATGAAATGCTAGTTTAATATCTATTCTTCTTCTTTCTCCTTTTCTTTTTCACCTGTAATTGCATCCTTTAATTTGCCATTTCTGTGTAAACAAAATCCTAATCGTATCTTTTCCTATTGGGTTGAACAAACCCTTGAAATAAATTGTTATATTGTACTGAGTGATTGGAATTTCGAAGTGTTTCCGGTAACAGGATGTGCGAACATTGAGTGCTTAGCATGGGCGGATTCAGGAGAGAGACCCTGGAGGCAATAATATTTATTATATTGATAACAAATTTCAAAGCTATCGTTTAGAATGAAACATTTAAAATCATTCTGAAATGACTGGGGGGCAATGCCCCGCATGAGCCCCACCCCATAAATCCTTCCAAAGTGCTTAGGAGTCTAGAGATGGCCCAGAAATCAAATATCCGGATGGCGAATAAAATCCGAACGAGGTCAACCGGATTTCATACGTCATTCGATATTTTATATTCGTTATCTAAATATAACTAAATACGAGTCAATAGTCATTTTGTCGTTCCTACTCTGGACAGTTCTGTGAACCATACATGCTTCCACTTAGCGCTTAAGGTCTTCCCGTCTTACCCGATAAATATCTATTTTCACAGCTTCTTCATCATTTTTATTGCAATAGAAATATTTACTTCTATTGTTAGAAATATTTCTAGAAATAGAAGACGAAAATACTTCTTTCTATCAACTGATCTGTCCACTCTCATCTAGATCCACCTCAAAGGCTCGATCTTCAATTTTCTAGCGTGGTGCAACTCAACGAATAGTTAAAGAATTGAAATAATGTTAAATTCTGATTTGCGTTCTATTCATACAAGATGTATAAAAATTACTATTGGGCTTTGCGTATGTCTGTATATGTAATGGAAATGCGCGAATGTTCTTAAGACATTTCTGTGTTAATGCGTAAGTATGTTAACTTACTGTTAGTATTTGGTACTAATATTTAAAATAACCTTTATACTTGAATGTTTTAATTTACTGTTAATAAGTACATAAGCCAACTTAATGCTATTGAAATTGTTAAGTGTTGGGGAAATACACAGGTCATTTGCAAACAAAATATAGGTTAAAATGCATTATATTCTTTCATGTATATGCATGTATAATTTCCAGTGGACTAATGTAATATTAATTTCACAGTTATATCCATATACACTATACAGGGTGCTTAAGGATAATATAAGCAACAATTTCCAACAAAAGATGGCAGCACTACCTCATTTATGTCTAATGTATTTTTATCGTTGCAGGGAATTTCAATGCTGCTCCTACAAATTCAAGGCTACAGAGTTCAAACTTTCAGGGAAGAAAGTTCATAACTAATTTAAGAGTTCGATCAATGCCGATTCTTAATTTTCTTTTTTGTTCATTTTTGAAATCGTTTGATTGTTGTTGTGAATATCAAAACCTATAACAATGAAGCTCTTTCAACAATGAACAAAAAAGAAAATTAAAAATCGGCATTGATCGAACTGTTGAATTGGTTATGAACTTTCTTCCCTAAAAGTTCCCCAGTAGCACACTGATTTTAGGCTCATTTTGTTGATTAACCGTTAACGGTTGAAAAAAATTACGTTTATTTTTAAACCGTATTTCAATAAAAACGTCATTGCGTTGATAAGACATTAATACAACATGTATTCAATATGTTATTTTTAACTATGGTATAGATTTTGTTTAGTGTGTTTCTTACTAATGTTATGTCAAGAACAATATAATTAAAAACTAATTGAATGACACAAACTAATTTTTATGTGCACGATGAAAGCAGTTTGAATTTTAAACTATATTTCAACGAAGATAGAATTTCGTTCTTAGGGCGTTAAAGTGACGTGTTTTCAACTTTCTGTTATACTATGTTATACATTTCGTTTCACAAGTGTATTTCTAATTTAATTGCTTAAACATTACAATTAAAAGCAAATACAATGAAATTAACTACATTTTTCATGTTCTCATTTGCATGTTGAAAACAGATTGAATTTTAAACTATATTTCAACGAGTGTGAAGTGTTTTCAACTATGACATACATTTCGCTTTATAATATGTGTTTTCCTAAGGTGACATATTACACGTATTGAGAAATACAAATTGAATAGTGCAACAATGCTCAAAGTGTTAGAGAAAAATGCGCATAACAAAGAAAGAAGGAAAACGTGATGGTGAAACGTGCGTATACATGAAGTATCCACTTCATTCTAGACTTCCTGTTAATAGACACAGTAAAAGAGTAGTGGACTCTCCAGGTGGATCCATGGGTGAAGGGATAAGCTGACGAGCTACCAAGGAGGAGTGCGGAACGTACCTAGTTCGAACCCCACAGCAGCGGTTGAATAATTTACTGTTAGAAAATTAACACCGTATATCATGATGAAAGCAATGGATAAAATGAAACTGTGTGTATACCAGTAGACAGCATTAACGCTCTGTTTTAGCCAACTGAACCAGTTTCTTCTCAACTATTATTCAACGTTGAATAAACCGTTGAACAGGCTGACATTTCAGTACATTTACAACGTTAAGACAACGTTTCCGTACTAACGTTTAATCCACGTATTTTCAACGTTTGTTTGCTACTGGGGTGAGAACTCTCTAGGCTTGAATTTGTTGGAGCAGCATTGAATTTTGTTCAACGTAATACATTATTAGACATATGCCGGCTGGGTGGCCGAGCGGTCTGCGGCGATAGGCCATCGGCTCGAAGGTCCCGGGTTCGAGTCCCGGCAGGGGCATGGGTGTGGATTTTAACAGCTAAAGGCGAATCGTGATAGGCCGAAGTCCACAGTTACTAGACAGGCCCATATAAAAATCAAGTTTACCAAAGTTTTTACATTAGACATATACGGAGGTAGTGCTGCCATCTTTTGTTGGAGATAGTTGCTTTACGAGTTTACGTTAACCTTAAATAATGATGGTGGTCATAAATTGAAGGTAAATTCCTTGGACCGAAACAAGAAAAAGTTTATTCATAGAAATGTACTAAAAGTATCATACGTATTTGGTTTTGGAGCTAGTTTCAAATGTGATGAAACGTATTCGTGAAAGGCGTGATATCTCAACAAGTAGGCCCTTAATGACGTAAAACATGTCGACTTAGCAAATTGTCCCAAGTATTGTATTTGAAGAAGGTTTATGGTTGAAAATTCCAGATTCCAGATAAATTCTTGTGTTTGTCTATTTAGTAATATCAATTGCTTGACAGTGACATATTTACGTTGGGAATCCCCCTCCATTCTACTCTCTCTCTCTCTCTTTCATGAACTTTATGCAAGTCCTAAATGGAGTTTTAGCGCAATAACAAATAGACATTTGTCGAATTGTACTGAAATTGCAGGCATTTTCTCCTTTATTCTTATTTTTACCTCCGTTAACAGAATGATGTTTCGAAGAGTGACAAAACTTGACAGTTCTTTTTATAGCCGTATTTCTTCTGTATAAACAACAGTACACATGTACTTTGCATATATTATGCACTTCTACTACGTATATTTAAAATATTTTCTGTAAAAAAAAAAAAAGTTAATTCATAAAAAAAGAAAATGAAATTTATAGTATTTTTTATGTCGTTAGTTGGTAAACTTTCCTACTAACCCATCCATTCAATGTCTGCTGCAATAGCAAATGGTCCGTATTAGATAAAGGGGAAGGGAAGAGGTCCTGCAGTTAACCCATGGATTATAGTACTTTTGCATTCCTCCTGTATATGCTTTTTCTCTCTTTATCTAGATAAAAGGAACAAATATACGTAACGTTAAGTTCAGAGCATTGGGCGGCAGCTGCTCGTACTGTGTAAAACAATCTAATAACAGCCAGGAAGGCCTACATTTCGGAATGGAGGGCGCCAAGGCTAGAAAGAAGTAATGGTATTCACACGCTGTAACTATCTGCTGTAGCGCTCTTGGCTAACCATAAACGTTCTTTTGTACGAGAACCTCTTTTGAATATGCCTAGCTGAAGTGACCATGCCATTATAGAATAACTAATGCTCATTTTGCCTGGGTTCTTTTGGACTTTCCTCATATATGCATACTTCTCTTAACGATAATAGCATTCATGCGTGATGTGTGTCTTGATGTTCCAGTCTATTGTTGCATTTACATTACCTTTTTCTGTTTTTTGATAAAAAGTTGCAAGCAAAGCAACGCTTTACCATAGCCTCTTGTCCCCCGTGTAAAGTCTATTGTAATTCTTTTTCAACATCTCTACTTCTTTTATACATAAATTGATTTCAAGCCAGGTGCATCAGACCAGTTCACAAATAGATTGTAGCGGAGTTAAAGTGGCTTTTCAGTAAAGGGCAATAGCGTTTAGATAAAGATCATGGTAATTTCCATATATGAAGTATTCGTTTTTCTTGAAAATCACACATATAGCCTAGGCCTACTACATTTTATGGAGTAAAACAGCACATGCCAACTCTTTCAGTAAGTGCATGTATCGAGATATGTTTTTGTATATTCACTCACTACTAATCCTGCCTTGTAAATACAGTCCGTCATGTTGGTTGATGTTGAATGGTAAAAGTGCTGATAACATGTTAATAATGCTCAAGCAAAAGTGGCCTTCGTAAGCTATTGTACGCTTTTTGGGCTCGTTTGTTGTGGCACTAACCATCAAGATATGCGGATTAGGTTTTATTTTGCTCTTATGAAAACAAGCAACCACCCGTCAGAAAATTATCATTGTTAAAGTTGCATTGATCAGTTTGATTAAAGAAAATATCGATTTCCAGAACGCACAATGACCAATCAGTCAACTGTCTACCTTCCAAAATAAACTTCTGACATCTTAAAATGATAGGCACTGAACAAACACATTAATTTGTATCACCTCAACCAGGCTATTGTTGTAGCCCCGTGTGCATATTAATTATATGTAATTATTCATTTCATTGTAAAAAAAAAATATTACTAGTAATATTGTATGCTTATATGCTAAAAAGGTAAATTGTATTCTAAAAGCCTGGCCGGGACATATTTAAATATTTAATAATGTTAATGTATTGTTATTCTATATTCATATTCTTATGTACTTCGGTTTTGTAATCATTTGAATGTATTTCTCAAGTATCTTTCCAGTTGAACGAGGAGAAAGTCGAACCGGGGTCCAGCGAATTTCTCTCTTATATATTTTTTTTTTATTTTTCATAGTACAAAAAATCTCTGAGGGAGTGAATAGCCATTCTTCATGCCGTTCGTTTTTTATGTTGGCTGAGCTGCCTTGTCTCCTCTCCTTGGTAGCCAGCAGGTCAGTGGGTTCTGGCGTCAGAGAGCTATATAAGCTTTAAATCAGTTGTGGATGAGGTAGCAGAATTCAGAGTTAACTTAGTTTTCGGACGAGCGACATTGGGGGCGATTTGGGGCCGTTGCTCGGGACCAAGGAGCAGTCGTGATGTAGAATTCTCGGAGATAGAGAATACGGCAGGCATGCAGTAGAAGTATAGTATGAACATTACTGCTAAGATTTTGGAGGGACTCACTAGCTCTAAGTTCGATTCACATTTGATTCGATTTAATTTGATTTTTTGTCATGATGTCCGGATAATAATTTGATGCGAAAACGGGAAATCAGTATTTTCTTGATTTATTTTGTTGGGACATGCTAAATTTTGCTGCCGATCCCGAAACCTCTTAATAAAAGCAAGTTAATTATATTTGGAGCAGCGTTGTTTGATTTACGTTATTTTCGGCTCTGTTAAGTTCGTATCCTACTGCACCGCAGCCGAGCCGTATTTTATATATCTGCAAAGCAGGTATCTGGCTTCCGTTAGGTCATCTTTGTTATGTGTCGTGCGGATTGTCTATCAGTCGGGAACTGGGAGCTAATTTGAATATTAAATCTGTATTTGATTTGACTGGCGCTCGAAAGGCATTGTAGGCTGGTTATTTCGACGACTAATATTATTTTTTTTTCTTGTGGATCTAAGAGTTATCTTATTCTTTTTCTGAGCCAAATCCAGAGAAGTCGTGCTCTTAGAAGAGTGATTTGTCTGGGACGTCATTCCGCTGATATTACGAGCTCGAGGTCCGAACTCCCGCGCATAACCAATGCACAACACAATACAATCGAGCTTTACTTTCTCTTCCGTGATGAAAGTGTACTCATGATCTCATGAAAGTGGTGAGAGTGTATATATCTAAGGCTGAAATATGGAGAAGTGGAAATTGAATATGTATATTGTTTAATATAGGTCGACACAAGGAGGTTCAAAACCCTGCTCAGTTCCAATTGCATGTTACTAAACGTTGGCACTACCTTCCTTCCTCTTCTTTTCTCTGGAACTTGAACTTGCCTAGAAATGCCTTCCCTCAGACTTGAAACAAGCATAGAGCGGTGATGCAAGTCAACAATATTCGATATTGAACAATATTTTGATATCGAAACGATATTCTACACCCAACAATATTTTGATTTAGGCGAGATATTCTATATGCAACAATGTTTTGAATGATCTTTAGACCTTCCACAATATTCCATATCCATCGATCTTTTGAATTAACATTATTCTTTATACGAAAGCTTTCTTATTTAAACTACGCTGTATATCCAATATTTCGATCTCGAAACAATAATTTATATCCAACAAAATTTAAATATCAACGATTTTCTTTCTACATTCCATTTTTTTTATTTCAACGGAATTATACATCGATAGTTTTATTTCAATAATACTCCATATTAAATAATATTTTAATTTCTACTGTACTCGACCCTTAACGCGATTTCAATATCAACTAAACATTATACCGATATATCGATTTCTCTTCAATACGGTGATACTCTGACTGAATGTTCCTTACCGAAATTAATTCGAAAACTCGATCCTTAACGCGATTTCAATATTAACTAAACATTATACCGATATATCGATTTCTCTTCAATCCGGTGATACTCTGACTGAATGTTCCGTACCGAAATTAATTCGAAAAATCATTGTTCGCCATCAGTCGAGATAAGACATCAAGACATTCCGTATTCTTTAGTCATAGACAACAAACTATAAAGGCTTAACAGCCATCAAGCGGGAAGAGAAGAAGAAAACATTAGCTGCACTAAAGAAATCCTCCTTGGAATCACAGAAAAGAAAGAAAGGAAAAGTAAACGCAAAGACTTGTGAATGAGGACATATAAATGATAACCTATTACAAGAAGCACAGAATGTAATGATAGTTAATGACGAACAAGTTGAAAAAAAGAAGAAAATAACCTAAATATAATGATTGGTTAAAAACTTACCATCATGTGTCATTACGAATCACACAAAAAAGTAATTCTTTAAAATTAGTACAATGACCGTTACCGTCTCTTGATAAATTGTTTAAAAAGTCCACGACGAGGTACTTTAGCCACCCTTTTCGCTTGTTTCTTCTATTTTTTTGAATAATGAAAGTAGTTAATTACGTATTACAAAATAAACATTCACACAGTTCAAACTTATTACTACTTTAATAATGACTATCTTTACTTTCCAGGTAGTTGTAATAACATCCTTAAATTATTTGAATAACGAAAGCATACATTTTAAAATAAACATTCACACAGTTTAAACTTATTAATAATGGTTTCAGGGAATTGTGGTAACTGAAAAGTTGCATTCAGATTGTGTTTTGTTTTGATTTCGAACCTTTTGTTTTGATACTTATTATTGGAATAGGGTCCTAGATAATGGATCATATCCACTTCCATTCAAAGAGAAGACAAGATAAATAAAACTGACTGTGCTTTGTCCAGGATATCTTAAAACAGCTCTCAAGTATTTTTGTAACTGATTTATCAAAATTGTATTAAATTATATAGTCTATTTGTTGTTGATTTTGGTGAACTATTCTTGAAATATTTTTTGAAAAGACAAACACAAGTACCATTTTCAAGAACACTTTGTATTTAGTCTCAGAATTCTTTGGTTGATCGTAATTTCCTTCCATCTGTGGCAAATTATCTGCAAATAACTTCTAGTTTACAAACGGAAGTTGGTCAAAATTCAAAAGTAAATTTATTTATTTATTTAGTCAAACAATCCGTACACTATTAGAAATGTATGAAAATTGAATAAATTTTGTCTACAAATCATTTTTAGATTGTGTGGAATTTAACTTAATACGAGTAAAATATTCGTCAATCTATTGGTTTTGACACAAAAATGTTGCATTTAAAACTAGGTACAGTACATACGTATAATAATAATATAGTTTTCGACATTGTGTAGACCCCTACAGGAATGGAAATTTATCAAAATTCAATCAATTACAGTTGCAAATCATTCTCAGAATGTACAGAATTTGACCAGATTCTCGTAAATTATTCCAATGTAATTAACTGGCTTTAAAGGTAGGCATACATTTTCTTTGGCTTGTCATTGGAATATCAGTTTGGCCAGTTAAATATTTTTTAATTTCACCACAATGTTAATTAAGACCACAATTTTATATTAAGGAAATATAAAATGCGAATTTTCATGACAGTGCGCGTACAAATTTCTTCTAGGTTGGTTAACTAATAATTCAGTTATGTAAATACAGCAAATTTCAAAACATAAAATATCAACCATAAATGACGTTTCCAGTTACATGGTAACAAGATTTAAATTTTAAAATGTGTCATGTCCGTTGCTTTTGAACTTGTTATTGTACTTACCATCAACTGAAAATATACTATCTGTATAGGGTTACCACACGTACTCCTTTTCAGGGTATAATTTTTTGCACTCTCTCTTTTTTCAGTGAAGTACTCTTTTTTCATACAGGTTAGTAATTGAAAGATTATTAAAGTTTTCTAAATCAAGTATGATTTGAAAGTTCAAATTCGAAAAAAAGAAATGTAAATTTTAGGATTTGTAACATCCACTGAAATGGTATCAGCCACAAATTATTAACCTCAGTACCGTATTTTCATATGTGAAGTATTGTTCTGCGAAAAAGAGAGAGTGGGTTTTGGGTGAGGGGTCGAAAGCAGAATGGAACAAGTAAGAAAGATGTTTGAAATTTCTTTAAGACCTTTAGGCAACTTTGGCTCAAGCAGAATGGATGATGATGGGAGAATTGTTGGAATGAAGAAAGTGGGAGGAAACAGAACGCCGAGAATCTCAGACACACACTACAAAGCCCCCATGGCACAAGCCTGGATCGAACCGAGGACACCACGCTCAAGTCAATAAATGAGTGCGGCACCACAGAGCCTCCGTGATCCCAATAAGAAAGATATACAGGGTGTTCTTGAAAACGAATGGGACGGTTTTAGTTCGCGCCGAGTCTGTATTTCAAGTAGAGTGCATATGCCTTTTTTTAAAAAAAAAATATATGGTTGCGTAACAAACAGGAGTAAGAATTGCATAATTTCATCGAATTAAATTTCATTTTCCCATTCTTTCAACAGCCTGTAGCTCCAAGCGCATTTCGAAAATATGTCAGAGGAACTTTCGTCTTGTTTTGATGTGAGGAATCACCTCGAAAAGTTTATCGGTATAGTTCATAAGTACCCTGCGTTTATACGAAGAGAAAATTGAAAAGTGTAAACTTTTTTTACTTTTCCAGTCTGGTATATGTATAACAAACAAATCATTGAATAGTTGATTGGGTTTAATGTGAGTGGCATAAGAAAATCTGTAGTTTTTTTTTAATAAAAAATATTTATATCGAAATATGTGCACGAAAGTGACCTGTTGGAGGATGTGTGTGTTAATTATTTATCAGCACATTCTTATGTTGGTATGACATATGTTATCCTTTGTCGTGTTCTTGTCAGCTTTATCGCTACATTAAATGACAAGGTCGACAACAAACCTCTATTAAGCCATGGAATGCAGAAAAAAACAACAACACCAAAGTGTCTTTTCTTGTTTTTCTCTCGGTTCAACAATGGGATATAATTATTCGATTACGACAATTACAAGTTTTCTCAAGCTGACAAGTTAAGCAACCCCATGTTAAAAAAGGAAGAAATGGGAGCAAAGTATTTTCTTTCTTTTTTCTTTTTTTTTCTTTAGTAGAGAAGAATTGTGTTTGATAAGTTGGGCGTGGTTATCGATGTTTCAGATAGAATCACAACTACCAAAACAAAACAACTACAGTATGTTTGTTATGTGTATATCAATGTGTGTGTGTTCCTTCTCAGTCAGCGCTTACCAGATGTGTTCGCTAAGCGTGTAGGCAATTCATGACGGTGATCCAAAATTGTTTGTTTCATTTTGTATGCTTATGTGTGTGTGCAGAGAGAGTTATAAAAAAGAAGGAATGATGGCAGAAAGAATAGATCGGCAAAGAATAAACATTTTCATGCGAAAGACTAGTAGACAGCTGGCACATGTGTAACACGTTATGCTTCTAACCACTTGATAATCTTAAGTAGGGTCTCAGTGAGTTGAACACTTTACAAACAATAGCAGTTCTCTTTTATCTTTTCTGGTTGTTTTCTATCTAATTCTGTGTGTATGAAGGAGAGAGAGAAAGAAAGAGTGGAGGGGAGGCTAAAGACCTGAAGGAGAACGAATATGATCTTTTGAGGATTTTTATAACTATCTTACATCTTATACCTTGGTGTACGAGAGAGAGAGAGAGAGAGACTGTCTGCGTGCGTCTTTGTTCAATCATTTTTCATTGGCCGGGACTATAATGACTAGCAGGGCAGAAGAGCTAGCCGCGCCGCGCCATCCACCTGACACAGTTGCGAGAAGCAAGTTTACATTTAAAAAAAAGAAAGGAAAACAACGAACCAACAGCGGTTTTGAAACAGTTTATATTAGTCTCATCGCCAGGTAGTTATTTATTCATTCGTTGCTTCGGCTTCTTTCAGTTTTACTTGATTGTGTGAACTATCTGTACTAAACGCTGATGTCGCCACTGCACCTATTTGAGTTATCGTAGTTTTCTGTTTTGTGTGTTGTATGTTGTTCGAAAGTCAGTTTGCCCTTAATGGGACATGGATAAGGAGTTATTAATAAGTGCAATGTTAAAACGAGATACATTGTTGGATCAGAGGGACGGCCAGCAATATTATGAATATATTTTTGATAGATATTGGAGAGATATAGCTGAAGAATTAAATGTTACAGGTACGTAGTATATGAATGGAATATTTCAATGCATTAACAATACGAATGCAAAATTTCGTTCTACTTCCAAGTTTGTAGTTTTTCCACAGTGAAGCATATTGATTTAACCAGTTTTTGGCCCCTGGAAATTTTGATTTTGCAACTCACTGTCTTTCACATGGTCTTATATATCAGGAAATAAATCACTGCACTTAATATCGCACATAACCCAGAATGTTCCAAGTAGTCCCTATATCTCAATTTAAATTCCCATTGTGTATAATATGTCCCAGAATATTTGGAAACATGTAAGAAAATTCCTAGCATCTGAGAATGTTCAAAGTTGCCATTTCCGGAATAATCCTAGAATATTCTGATAATATTTCGAAAGGATTAACGATTTTACAGTATTCGTTGAATACCTTATAGCCTCATAGCACTCACTCCGAATATTTAGATATTTGCAGATTGTTCCAAGCATATACCAGGAATATAGTAGAATATCACGATAAGATGCCATTATTCCCAAGGGGAGATTGGCAGCGTATCCCTATAGAACAAACTTGTGCTGTATGAATGCAAAGTAAACCACTTCACAGAATCGTATGATTTCAGTTGTTTTATGTTTCTCAAAACAGGGCAGCATCGGGACACATTGGACTCAGGGTGTTCCGCAATTACTCTTAGGTCTATCTATTACCAAACTAGATTAACTTTATGTAAGATTTTTCAGAACTATTTGGACTTTAAGGGGAGCCCAGATGGAAACACTTCCGATACGGCACAGCACTCTTTGAGTTAACAGCACTTCGCGTATGCCCATCGCTAACCCGGGGTTCCCCTCCCTCGCGGCTAACGCCACCCAGCTCCCTTCGGACGCAGTATGTCCCCCTTGCACACCGAGGGCATATATTCTAGTTTTTAGTGACCTCTTTTAAAATAATAAATCACAACTTTTATTAAATTTCCTTTTGTATATTTACATAAAAAACAAAAAAAAATAAATATATTTTTAAAAAATATGTTGAAAACCGACGCCAGGGTTCGAACCCGGGACTTTCGGATCAGCTTCATGATGCGTTAGCCACAAGACCAAACTCGAGCTGCCGGATTAAGCGCTTCTCGGTGTTACTTATAGCAAAGATAACTATAACTATAGCCATCTGTGCTTATAGTTCAAGCTACGCGAGAGTGGGCTATTCGTACTGGAAGTGTTTCCACATGAATTCTATTCATAACAGAAGCCAGTCCAAATAGTTCTGAAAAAATATTGCTAATTTTATAGCTAGAGGGAGTGTAGGTAGATACCGATACATGACACTCAATAATCAATACTACATACTTTTTAAATAAGGTAGGTAACTAAAATCGTCATCAATGTTACTTATCTGCCAGTGGATCAGTGTCCTAACCTGTTTCGTTTGCTTTTATTATTATTATTTTCTCTTTTCTGACCTATCTTTTAAGATTTTTTCCTAGATTCATATTTTAATGGCTTCTAAATCTTCTGTTTGTTCACTTAGCCCAATACATCACGCCAAAGGAACCAACCACACTGTAAAAGAATTATAATACAATTATTTTACACTTTGTTCATACCTTTCTTGAAATTCTCTTATTTGTGTGGTTAGTTTATTACATCTTTCTGAAGAAGATTTCCGACTGCTGCTTGCGCACTTAGCTTTCCAAAATTATTAAAATCTAAGCCCCGAGTGTACCGGCATAAATTTTCGAAGGCACGGAGGCAATAATCTCGAAAGTGTTTCCGACATATATTCCGTAAATTGACAATATGTTTAATCTGAACTGGTAGTAGCATCATGATCTTTATTCATGTCAATTTATATCGTAACTTTCTGTGGAAGTAGAGCAAATAAATACACGGGAACTTGGGTTTTATCCCGTCGCCTTTTTATTACAAAAGCGTGTACACACACAATAAAATGACTTATCCGGAACTAACACACAAAGTTAATAAAAAGAGTCTCCGGATTCAAAGCTAAGTAGTGAATTGTGACTTGGTTGGTATCCAGAGAGTGAATCTTCTGTAGTAAGAATCAGAAGCAAGTGGTAGAATTTTAGGATGTCCAATCCCAGTGCAGATATGGACAGGTGATTGGAATTCTGCCCCAGTGCAGGCTAGAATGGGTGTTAGAAGTTGTTCTGTCCCAACGGAGACAAGAACGGTTCAAAGGAATACCCTAGTGCAGGTATAGAGTAAGAATTTCCAACCCCAGTGCAGGTCAGAGGGAAATTAGGTGTTAGGAGATCACTCCCATTTCCAATCTTCGGTTCTTGACTAGATGTCACTGTTTATGACGTGGATCGCCTTTCCTCGGTTTCCTTCGTCTCTTTGTTATTGACCATATGTTAGTAAACACTTTATGTGTTACATAATACTGCAGTACACTTGTTTGTTATTGTTTCCACAAATGCCATGTGCCTCGTACAGCACAACATTGCAATATTAACTATATATTTGTTTTCTAAATAATAATTCACCACTAGCGACCGTTCTTAAGTATTTAATTTCCTATTGACTACGCTTTTTAGCCATTGTTCTGATCCTCTTAAATCACATCCTTCATGTTTTGCTAATCCTTTTAGCTATTGTAAAATTAAGTAAAAATGCCTTTTTATAAATTTATTAATTTGTAATTGGACCGTTCCGCCTAAAATATTTATTCAACTTCAATACTGACTAGAAGTGACAAAATGTTGAATAACTTGAGGTTAGCAAAGAACATTTTTAAAATGCAAATGTAGCACGTTTTTTACTATGCCCTGATTCATTTGTCTCATTACAGAATATCATTTTTGTTTCTCAAAAGTTCTTCTCTCACTTTCTATTTTAATCTTACTTGTTTTTCATATTTTATGTTATCGTAAAAGCGATACATCCCAATCTCTCGAAGATGAAAAGATTTTTTTCGTACTTTAGAAAATATAGTTCTTGTGCTTTTTCATGTGCACACCAAATGATACCAAATATGTACAAGAAGAGTCAGGATAAAATGTCATTCTAAAGGGTACTTTTGTCGTATTTGCCTCGTAATGCGAAGTTTTCATGTAAAGTTCGAAATTTGGGCCGGTCTTATTAATTCAGTCGAACCAAGAGAAAGTTGAGAAGCACATTGAGTTGAAGTCAAGAATGCTTTCTTTTCTTCCTTGAACAAAGTAACCAAATAAACCTAATATTGAAGTTGAGCTTATAAAAACTACGTTTCAGCACAGGGTTAGCAGTGTTTAGCAATTTTCATTGAGTGACTTGCGCTTCTTTTACCTTGCCTAACGAAGACGTTTGGGTTATAAAACTTGAACTCAACTAGTAGTACAGATTCTAATTTCATTGTTGAGAACATATTCTGTGAAATAATAGGTTAAAAGCACCCTTTGCACACCTCAAATATGTCAACTTTTGACCATTTCTTGACTGAAACTGACTTGATAAAGTATATCACAAAAATTGAACCGAACATTTTGAAACTGGTTAAATCAAAATAGACTCAGATTTCGCGCTAACCTAGCAAACAGTGAAACATTTCGTAATGTTTTAAATATTTTTTGTCCTTTTTTATTTTGTGTAATATTTGCTTTTCATGTGAAAACGTGACCGTTGATTTGTTGTATTTGGTAATAAATATCCCAATTATATTATAGAAAAACTATTAATATAATTACATTATCTTTAGTAATTATAAAAACAAGTAAAATAAAATACCTTTTTTGAAATTTATTGGTTTTAGTTAAATTTATCTTTTCAACTCCTCTCGCGACCCCCTTTCACATAACCACGACTCCCTTGGGGGTCGCGACCCCCACGTTGAAAAACCCTGACCTAGCAGAAGAGCGAGAAATAATGGTTGAAGCTGGTATAGAACCTGAGTCATGTCGCTGAGAACCTATTGATTTAAGCAAGTGAGTTACGATGTACACAGCAAACAGATGACACTAGTCTATATGTGTAGACGTAGTTCAATGCAAAAATATATGAATTTTGAACTTTAATGTAATGTTAAGACCTTTAAGCAACTTTGGCTCACAACGGATTGATGATGATGGGATGAATTAGTGGAATGAAAAAAGTAGGAAGAAACGGGAGAATCCCGAGAAAACCCACACACACGATGTTTGTCCACCACAAAGGCCACATCGCATGAGCAGGGATCGAACCGGCGATCTCTATACTAGCACCAGAGATCGAAAATATATAAGCCTGAGTCTTCAGTACACAGGATATATTAGTAAACAAAATACTGTACAAACAACAATACCTTAAAAATTAAGCGCGCAAGAACCGTTCAAAATTCAACTTCAGAAATATTCATACTTCTTCTGCATGTGATTTACACTTCGTAAATCTAATAGTAGCAATCTAATGAGTCGTCTAACATTTAATTGCTTCATCAGGAATAAACACATGTTTATAACTTTTAAACTTTTAAAGTTTTGTTTTATTGTTTGTATTTGAGGCACTGCTTTTATTATCATGGAAATAAAATTAATTTCTTCCTTCTTATAATTTTCTAGGTAAGTCCAACGTTTGACCGCAAACCCAAGTTAAAGTAACTCAAGTCAAGGCCTACTTGTGTCTACGAGTGTTAAAGTGGATTTTTTCTTTCTGTTTACAACTGTTGCTCACAAAGTCTACTTTGATGTAAGTACGCCTAATACTATTATCGCATGTTTGGAAACTGGGTGTGTCATTTGCCTTTCATTATATCCTTGACACATACAAAATTTACACTGTACTTTAACTATTGACTATTAGAGTATTTTAAATATGGTGGATTGGAAATGAAAATACGGTGAGTGCTTATTATGTTTTAAAGACTATAATTTCGTTGCCAATTTAACTTGTTTCAATTCTGGATGACTCACTACCATTAGGGGGTCTACATATATTCTCGAGTTTGTTTATTACATAATTTTCTTAAATTCACAATGGTTCCCGGGTTCTCAAATCTTGCAACCTTAACACATTTCCCGACGTTATAAATGATGAAATTTTCACAGCGACGTAAGTCGGGTGACAATACAATATTCCAATGTTACTTTCATATATTTATATATTTTAAAAGCATTATTTTATTTTTTAGTAACTTCTTTATCCTCAAATAAATACTATCTCGCAGCGATGTTGCGTTTGACTGGTTGCAGAACACTGGATTTGGGTGACAAAACATCAGCTTAGAAAAAAAAATAGATCAGTAGGGCTCGGAAATTGATCTAAAACGATCTCTAGATATGACGTATAAAATGATCTTACGAAAGTGTTAAAAAAAAGCACTGAAATTTTGAAAAATGGCCATCCTTTCTTATTTGACCTATGTGATCATGTGAACAAATTATTAAGGCGATATGATATTTGCACTATTAGAAGGGATAATATAAGGAATCTGGATTGGAATAAAAAGTGTCCGTGCGTGCGTTTTGCGACCATAAAGTGGGACCTCAAGGAAAATAATCTTACATTTTGCGATCAATCTACTTCAGAGTCGGCTACGTATTAAACAGTTAAGCTCATTAATGATAAAAAAATACTAAATCGCAACTGTGTATTCAAAAACATCACTCGGTCACTTGGAAATCTGAGGTATCTGAAAGCTAACCTAAAGTAACGCTATTCTGGGAGCTAGCTTTAAAAGTTAATTCCCCGGAAGAAAGGAATAGTATCTCGAATTTTAAATTTGATTTAAGACCTTTTAACATCTTTGGCTCAGGCCGGGATGGGTTAGATAGAGGATAAGGAAGGTCGGCCAGGTCCTTCCTTAAGATACTATCTCGGCATTCGCCTGGTGAAACTGAGGGAAAGCCTGGAAAACCTCACTCAAGACACTTGACCATGGGATTCGAACTCACGTACCTCCCTATTGCTGCTCTGAAGTTCGCGACGTTACAGTCTGGACCACGCGAGCTGGGTGAATAGTATCTCGAGTTTAAAAATTCAGCACGAACATGTAGAGCAAACATCTAACTCAGAAGATACGAAGTAAGGAGAGCTGTGGGTGGCTCGCTTTCTATGCGCGTGGTGCCGAGTTCAATTGCCACTAGGGTCTCGTGAACGAAGTGGTTCGGAACCCACTTTACCAATGTCCCGCCCTTAAATACTCACCAGCGCGCTTAGTACGTTAATAACAATGCAATCAATCACGAAATAAGGAGGAAGAAATCTATGAACAGTAGACTCTACCTGACTTTTAACTCATTTCCCGAGGTCATACAGTGATGAAATTTTGAACAGCGACGTAAGTAGGGTGACAATATAATATCCCATTGTTAACGCTGAAATAACTCGAAATTTCATTTAATTATGACTAAAAAGTATAAAATAAAAAAGCTTCTAAAAACTTGCTCTTATTTTTTGAAAAATCATACTAATAAGTAAAAAATAATGTTTTCAAGAAAGTTACTTTAAAAAAATATTATGTATGACTAAAGAGAAAAGCATGGGGCGTGCTCTCATTATACAATATCTTTATAAATTCTTCAATTACCATGTAATATTGTATATAAGTATACCTTAATATATATCAGTAATAAAAAAATAATGTTATAAAAGTACAGTTTGAAAAACCCTGCACTAGCTGACAGGAGACATGAAATAATTTATGAAGTGATTGTATATGAGAGCGCGTTTCTTTTTAGTCATGCATAAATAGATTTTTTAAAAGTAATTTTGTTCAAAACAACATTTTTTTCTTTACTTTTTAGTAGGATTTAAACAATATATATAAAAGCACCTTTTTTTTTAAAAAAAATATTTAGTTTTGTCCGTTTCTGCTTGCATCCATTCAGAAAATTTTGATACTATACGAAATTATGAGTAGTTTCATGTTTCTTGCTTTAGAAAACATCTTTTGTCAGCCATTGTCTTCAGCTATGCTCAGTGCGTGCAGAAATTAAGAAGTCAAATTCTGCTTCTGAAATTAGCACACAATGTGATGTAGAAATACTCAAGTGACTATGGAAATATCTTCCCGCACTGTAACTGCAACATTTGAGTACAAACAGAAATGGCGGGAGTAATATGTACGTTTTGCTCTTCTATAAAATTGAAAAACATTGACTTATGCAGTTCCTGCACTCACCAATTCGAACTCTAAAATGCGAGGGTCGTTCCGAAAGTAATGAAACGGTGGGCGTAACTTGTTTATGTATTGACGTATGTTGCTCAAATTTCACATGTTAGTAGAGTAGCTCTTCCTGAATACTCATGTTCCGTAATTTCTTTATTCGTTTGAAACGGACATAAATTCGAAGCTGAAACAACGTGCAGTCATTGAATTCTTGACAAAGGAAGGGTGCGGCCTTGCTGACATCCACAGAAAGCTTAAAAAGATCTACGGAGACAGCACGATTGGCAAGAGCAATGTGCAGAGATGGATGAAGAAGTTCAAAAAAGGAGAAATCAGCATGAAGACAAACCACGCAGTGGGAGGCCCGTACCTGCGAGCACTGACTTGAATCGCCAACGACTGGATGAAGTGATTGGTGCGGACAGACGAATCACAGTACATGAGCTTGCTGCACAACTGGACTGTGGCCACAATGCCGTGGATGGGATGGTGAAAGACTTAGGGTATCGGAAAGTGTGTGCGAAGTGGGTACCGAGACAGCTGACACGTGATTTAAAGGACAGAAGGGTGTAAGTCTGCTCTGAGCTGCTGGAAGCGTTTGAAGCTAGCGAAGACACGTTTTTCTCTGATCTGGTCACAGGGGATGAAACATGGGTATATGCGTATGATCCGGAAACAAAGAATCATTCGAAGGAATGGCATCACACCTCTTCTTCAAGACCTAAAAAGTTCAAAAGCCAGCGATCAGCAAAGAAACTCATGGCGACAGTTTTTTGGGATGACAAGGGAGTCATTCTCGTTGATTTTCTGGAACATGATTGTACCGTGAACAGCAACAGCTACATTACAACACTCAGGAAGCTTCGAGAAGCCATCAGGAAGAAGAGACCAAACAAGAATTTGAAAGCGATCCAAATTCATCACGACAATGCGAAACCGCACACGTCTTTGGCCACAAGTCAGGTGATTGGCAACTTGGGCTGGTCAGTGGTCCCTCACCCGCCGTACAGTTCAGATTTAGCACCTTCTGTCTTCTACTTGTTAGGCCCAATGAAGGACAGTCTTCGGGGACGACACTTTCAGTACACAGATGACTTGAAAGTGGCAGTGAAGCAGTGGGTTCGACAGTGCAAATCTGAATTTTTCCAAAGAGGATTCGAGTGTTGGATTCAACGCTGGAGGAAATGTATCGCTTGTAATGGAGACTATGTTGAATAGTGCCATTGTGTAGAGGAAGAGTTACTCTAATAACGTGTATAATTTGACAGGCCTCCGACATGTTTTACTATGTTACACCCACCGTTGCATTACTTTCGGAACCACCCTCGTAGTAATAACAGAAGCATCTTTCAAGGAAAGGAGTTATTTTCTGTACTCCGGAGACAAAAGAGTTGA
>JAGDQP010027762.1:0-24695 GCA_022664845.1 Lepisma saccharinum
AAATCTAAAAATGAAAACAGGTTGAAATAATATAGAAAGTTTACAGTTAGTGTTTAGAACGAAGTTTTTTTCCATTACTAAAAAGATCGTGGTTAAATTGGTGGAAATGCAAATAGTCCAAACATATTAATGGATGATATTTGTTGCTACTGATGTTAAATCATTATTTACTTTTCATTCCTCTTTGGTGAATCACATTTCTTAACCTATTTAATGCAGAATATAAACAGTTTTGGATAATTTTTATCCGAATTTTAAGCCATTTTTTAAAACTTAGTGATCTTCGAGTTTTGTTTTATTTACTATATAATGTTTCCTTAGTCGAGTCAAATTTAGTATTCACAAAACTGAATTGAATATAGGGGAAAGTTTGCAAAAACAGAGATCGGATAGAACGAGGAGGTGTTCCCCTTCAGCTCAGACTAATAGTGCCAACAAGCAGGTAAGAACTTTTTACAATTTTCATCTATCTCCTATAATATTTTCGCTGTTCTCATAAACAGATTATAGGTTTATGATAATGATGTTCGATGTGTGATTAAATTCACTATTGACTTAAATGACTACCCCATATCATACCGGTTAGACAAAATTGGAAAAAATTTACTCTTATTTTCGGAAAATGCACTTTTCACGAGAAACGCAAATAGCACTGAAATATTTATCCCTGTACAGAGGGGTAGATTTAAGTTTCATTTTTTGGCCTGGACCATTGTTTAGAGGGGGTAATATTTTTTTTACTATATATTAAATTCTTGATTTTTCCTTATCCGGCCAGGCGTCTGAAAACTTTTGACCTGGTCAGACGAGGGCCGAAATCCACTCGTGTTCCTGTGTAGTACAAGGATGGAAGTTTCGTTGACGCCAAAAAACATTCTAGCTACTTGATTACTATACACACTTACAGTCAAGCAAAGTTACACCTTCCCATTTTAACGACCTTCCGCTACTCCTAGAGACTGTAATAAGACAATTCAACATGTGTGGAATGTTATAGAGCGAAAAGGAAGAGGTCTGTCGAATATTTCATGTTTTAATGTACTCATCAGGAAAGTGAGAATGAAACATCTTATGTTTTGTAATTTTGCATTTGATGATCAAAATTATAACCTATCATCCATCACAAATCAGTCAAAAATCAGCAGGTAAAACGAAAAAATAAAAGTACAGCATTATAGTAATATATTTTTATTATGTAGTCTGGCAACCTTAGCTAATTGCGTTACATTTTTTTATTTTTTTTTGTAAATAAATATTAATTACTCTTTACCTATAAGGCATCATAACTAACATCCAACTTCTTTTATTTTATGCAACACTGTCTAAAAAAATTAATTAGTTCATTTGAAGCTATCTTTTTTTATATATATATATTTATACTCATTTATGCACAAATATGTATATCAAAGGGTGTATACACAGAAATGTACAAGTATAGGACGCATATATCCCATTATCAACAGGTACAATGTCTATTAAAAACTACCTAAATACTCTCACACCTAACATCTTACGCTGATCACGAAAAAAAAAAAATGGCACACCTGAATGGCAAAAAGCATTAATTTTACTTTCTCTCCTTTTTTTTTTATTTGCAAAATATCTGCAAAAATAGATATTTGACAAGAGTAGAGTTTACACGTATTGTGAAAGCACACTACATATATGATGTATAAAACAAACAAATTCTTAAGACGAAATTAAGACTACAAGAACATTCTGGCCTTTATAAATACATTTTTAAAGCTGAATTATAATTTAATACATCTTCAGGAATCGATACACAGTTCCAACCAAGAATTAAGTGAGTTTTACAGGGATAAATCCAGTTAGAAAGCGTATAAAATAACGTAGAGCATATTTTTTAAAAGAAATGTTTATGCAGTTAGGAATACGAAAAACTGTGTGTTCATCAAAATGCAAAATATGATTGTAAAAACAAGGAGAATCAGTGTACTAAACCACTATTTTTTTTTTTTAAATATACTGAAATACAAGTATGGAATATGTTTAAAATAATGCTGTTAAGGTAGAATACTAATTATTTTAATATTTAAATATCACTGCAGAAAATAATTTAACTTTTAATCAATTTCAGAACGCAAGATACATATAAAAGCTTAGTTTAAAATTTTTGAGATGTGAATGGGCTTAAGAGTTATAAAAACGTATCTTGTATTGTTGAAGCTAAAATGGTTACGAACTTTTAAGGAGCAAATCTCACGAAAATGCTTTCTTTCCATTGGTTGTATCAATTTTCGTGTCAGAAATAATAATAATGGATTATTGTTCATAAGCTGCACGCTTGTAAGCTTTGTGGGAGTACAATAAACCAGTAAATGTGTAACGATGTTTCACTCAAAAGACATTTAAAAAAAAAACGTAATTGGGTGTTTTCGTTATGTAAAACACACACACACACAACTGGATTGATCCCTGGCACATTATCATGAATAATTGAAGATGAAGTGTTGAAGTTTACTATATTTTAATTCAGAACATGTTCAACTTCACTACAAAATATTACTCTTTTTTTTCTGTGACCAGTCAAAAAAAAAAAAAAGCCGAAAAATGAATCTAAGTTTAAATTTTGTTCAACGCTGATTAAGCGGCAAGGAGAACAAGCGGTTTTGGTTTGCGAAATGGATCCTCAACGAACATTACATGTTTAACACACAATAAAGTATAATTAATTGTAAACAAATGATGATATATTTCTTCAGTATCTACGACAATCAAATAAATGTGATCATAAAACTTTAACCACAGTATTTCTCTTGCTGCACACTGCTAACAAGTTGAATAATTGAGACCTGTTACTGGAAAAGGCTGAAAGTGCTAGAATATGAAACATTATTATTATTATTTCAATGGAATACAATGTAGATGCCACCTTCAATGTCAAAACAAATGTTTAACGTGTAAGAATTTCGTTTTTATTTCTATAAAACCTCAGAAAATTGTTAGGCAACTCCACTGTTATTAACGTGCAGCATTTTAGCAGTTACAGTGTGTTTATTGTTTAAAGCTATTGCACTTCTCATGTTCCCTACGTCAGAGCAACAGGAACTTTCATTGGTTCCGCAGGGAAATATGTTTACTATCTTATTATTCTCAAAAGTATTTTAATAGAAATATGTTCATTTTCTTATTATTCTCAGATATTTTCAACAATAAACTATTAAGCTGCTTAACAATTTTTTATTATTATTCTAAAGACCTAATTTAATTAATCAAGCATTTAAATTTATTTCAGTTCTTCTAAATTTTAGTGTTTGTCACTGTCATCAATTTTCAATTACAGTCCTCAATTTTTTATATTTTTTTAATGAAATTTTAGTTCAATGATTTTCGTCTACTCAGATGTTCAAAAAAAAAAAATCTTTAGCAGAAATATTAATGTAATAATGTTTTAAACAAATAAAAAAAAAAAAAAAAAGAACGGTGGATTCCTACATATTTCTATACATCAGTTTCTTCTGGCAACTATTCAAATGAGAAAATTTATTCGTTTAAAAGAATATGATCAAAAATGAATTTTTACACAGAAAATTATATATATAAAAAAAAAATGTTCATGACACGACAATGTCTCGTAACCCTCATTTTGGGCAAAAGCCATTTTATTGTTGTAACGTGTTCAGGATCCTTCAACTTATATACTGACAAAGTACTACTTCACACAAAAGTATTTTTACCTTAAAAAAAGATCTTATGTTGATTTGTTGTATACATTGTCAATATAGCAGTTTGATTTTTTTTAAAAAAGGCACTCCTGTAAAAATCACCATCCCGTGACTTACGACATGTTATAGTGCCATAAACGTAATTGTTTATGTATAAAAGCAATGTATTTGTAGTAGAAAGAACAACTATGATAAAGGGGGCTACGTAGATGAAAACGAAAGTTAAAAATAAATAATTAAGAGTGGCCAAGAGACGAAGCCCCAAAATCAACATGAATGAACTCACTAAGACAGCGGTTCATACTTAAAATTTAAAAATACGCTGTTGTTTAACTTCCATTATTACACCGGGGAAACTAGGCTCTCTCAATTTATTTGAAATGCGCAATTAGAGAAAAAAATCTGGTTGTCAAGTCAAGTTTTATCAAAATCATAATGAAAGTAAGTTAACATTTTCACATTTTTATTCTTGATTGTAATTCCGATACTATAAAATTATAATGAGCATTCTGATTCTCAAGAATTGATACACAACACTTGGCTACAGACATGGGAAGATTAGTTAGTAACAAAAGCTTTCCGAAAATATGTTAAACAATATTTTTTTTTCTTTCTTTACACAACTAAGATTTAGTTCTCTTCCCTCCTGTGAAAACAATATTACCTGAACCAGGAAATTAAATGCTTAAAATAAATACTGTAACTTCCTTGGATGTGATTGTATGATATAAAATTGATTAAACTCGAATACATTTATTTAAACAATAAAATTCTCATTTCCAAATTCCAAGACCGTTCATAAGCAAAATTAACATTGATCAGGTTCAAAACATTCTCCATTAAGGAACAATTATATTTTTTTAATAATTGTTATTTACTGTGATTACTTATTTATACAAGAAAGCACTGAGACATGAAACAAATTGAACTTCGAACTGCTCCCGTCACTACTTTTTTAGAGTACACTGTCCTGTACCAGTATAAGAGACAAAAATTATTGCTATATATTCTTGAATTATTTGCTTTTTTAAGTCTTTACGGGTCAAGATCTTAACGAAAGCCGTGCACCAGTGTCAAAGCGTGCTCTTTCGAACTAGATCTGTTGTACTTGTGGATTATTATAAGGATACTGTATTGTTGGTTAAGCGATACACCAATGTTTGACTTCCCACAAAACTGCAGCTTAGAATATTGTTCAAAAGCTAAAATAAAAGAGTTCAAATGCAAGAATACTATCTGTGATGCTTTCGTGAGATAGTTATTTTCTATTCCCAAAAGTAAAATCGCATTAATATAATAATATGTTGTGGATTATTTATTCCTGGTTTTTGGTTAACGCTCTACTAACTAACGAACAGTTTTACGTTCTTCCGAACACTTTTCTCTGATGTGTGACTAGCACCGATATTAAAAACTTTGTAACACTGTAATGAATTATGAATTATACAAATTTATACTTAATTACGACTACAGTTCTGATTATATTTTTGCGAAAAATAAAAAAAAAAACAAGTATAAATCAGTACGAAAAGAGAAGCATTGTACTTTTCGACGTGAAATTATACTTTCGCACTTCTTTAGAAGAAGAAAAAAAACAAGAAAAGTCTCAACTAGTCAATATAACACGGAACAGCAATTCGCACAGAAAACACAACACATCACACTATGTTCGGGACAAGATAAAACTACAGATTCAATAACAAACGATTCTCAACTTAACACAACTAGATTCACGGAAAAATGTATTTGAAAGTAAAATTTTATATCAACCAATCTCAAATTAACGAACTCTTGGTGTTTCCAAATGCTAATTATGGTGTTCTGAAGGAATGTGAATATTATTTAATATTACTTTCTTTAAATAAGCAACTTTCTTTTGAATTGAAATGATATGAATACTATTTACTAATTTTTTTTATGTCTGACATGATCAAAAGCAATCCTAAAGACAAACAAAATACATGTTTTCCTTCCAGAGAGTATAATTAGGTTCCGATTTAAAAGAATCATGACTCAAGTACTAAATGCTGTACAGCTTAACATATCTTTGCAAAAGTTCCTTTAGTATGTCTAAGTAACGCTCAATTACAACTCCTTGGTTGCAACAAATATATCTGTTTGACTTACAAACAAATTTTAAAAGAACAATGTCGATTTGATTACATAGCTTATAATTATTGTGTAAAATTCGTTGATTTACCTAATTGTATAAAATACAAATTACTATTTATTTATTGAGATTTTCACGAAAATTCAATAATAATACTAACCAGTTTGAACAAATTTTCTTAAAATTAAGTTTGAAACACTAAACTGACAGAGTTAGCTTTGATAATACTGGTAAAGGAAATAACGCTGTAATATTTTTTTTTTTTTTTGTAATGAATATGTGATAATTATCATACAACAATGATGTGATTATGATAAATGAACACTTGGGACGATGATTGATTCTAGTTCTATATATATATATAGTAATAATATTTGAATGTATTATGTATATGTTTATGTAATTAAAAGTCTATTTCGAGTGATGAATTCGTGTTGCCGCATAAGCTCAAATAGAAATCACAAGAAAAGTCATTAAATTCACAACAAACTCTTTCAATTTGATAATGAAACAGCAGTTTTCCCCCCCACTTACTTCTAACTTCTGTTATAACTTAGCATTGCTTAACAAATTTCAGGAGTCCTTAAAATAAAAAAAACAACTCAGAAAGCATCACAGATATATTTTGTCACACTTTTGAAAAAGAAACGCACGTTCTAGTACGAAATAAAAGAATTTTCGATATAAATTTATGTCTCTTTTATTATTAACATTCGATTTATCGCCCAACAAACAAGATCCATGAATAGAAATCTTCTATTAATAGGAAAGTCTTCTAGAACCTACGTATGTCTATGGCACAGCACTATTACTTCTTAATAATAAAATAGCAGTACATTATTATGCGTGACGGTGAATTAATACTAGCACTCTTTTTTTTTCACATATGTATGTGGTTGTGTATATATTTATATATTAATAGAAAACAATTAAAAGCAATAAATAATGTTTCAAAGTTTTACAAGATATTTTTTACAGTGTTTACCTCCTTTTTTTTTTTGTTTTTTCAACTTGTATTCTTTCTACTTTAAAAGGAAGAACATCAATATTAACTACAATTATTTTTCTATTTCGTTGCTTTCTATTTCCTTGGTTGATAAGATACGAATTCCAGTCGTATCTTCTTGATCGAGTATGACTCTTTCTTATTTCTTTTACTCTCCTTAACGGTGGATCGTTACGCATTAACGTATTCAGGTAACTTTTTTTCTTTTTCTCAAAAAAAAATGCACTCTAACAATACACACTCTCACATTCATGAATGTTCTCCATTTCATGTAGCAGCCACAGTATCAATATACATGATATATCACAAACAGTACATTACACTCTTCTCTGAAAAAAAAAATAATCATAATATATACAAACCTCCACACTTTCCTGGTATTTACAAGACACACAATTGTAATTTGTGAATGCTATTGTTATATAGTGAGTACTACAACATTGGCAGTCCAAAACACTGCTGTGAGATTCATGGTTTCATTGTAAAGTTTACTTTATTACTGTTTTCTTTAAAAAAAAAACGAAGTTGAAACTTAACGTACACACAGGCACATTCATCACACATACACACACACACAACAGACCTATACATACATTCATACGTTTACAATCACTCTTCCATATAATACGAAAAAAAATAGGAATATTTATCTCTAAAGGTGGGTAATTAGTAACCTATGTATACATGTTACCAACAACAAATTGCATCTTCAACCAGATAAAGCCTAAAAACATAAATGAACAACTTAAAAAAAAAAAAACTTTTTAAGTACACAAAAACGTCAGTTCGTATCATCTTAAAGTGCATTTGTCAATATAAACAAACGTTATTTTGTAGTATTTTCTTGAAGCACATCAGTATAGTGACTATATACATATATATATAGTCAGAATAAATAATATTCTAGTCCTATGCTTCATCCTGTTAAGTCCAAGATGGAGAAAGTTTATGAAGTCCCATAACTGGGAGAAAAAAATGGCACACAACGAAAGGAATATAATAAATTACCCAATGGTATACAGGGCTCAGGTCACCTGCTACCACCAACACAACTATATCAGTCTTCTTTGGTAACACCACGTGTCCGCAGCATATTCTAGTCCATGAAGGAACATACTTTGTAGCCTCTGTATGATCAAAACAAAAACGAATCACTGACACTTTTTTTTTTTTTTTACGATGTAGTAAGAATTCAACTTTCAGTTGTACTGCGGTACCTCTTTTGACTGTACCAGGAGCGATTTCGCTGACACCTCGAACAGCATTCATCTTCTGGTTGGTTCCTTCGGCGACACCGTGAGCATTTCTTTCTGTTACATGAAACGCGACCATCCTGCAATACAGAAAACAATAATAATAATTATTATAAGTCGTTCTCGCTCATATATTGGTAATTTAGACTGAGTGTTTCCTATATTTGTACACTAGACTAGACTTACAACTGAGTCGCCGTAGATCAGTGGTAGAATGTTGGCGTAGCATTCTGGAGGTCGTGGGTTCGATCCCAGCGACCGACCATCCTGACTGAGGTTTTCCAGGGTTTTCCTCAGTCACACCAAGTAAATGCCGAGATGGCATCTTCCACATGACCGACACCTTCCCGAATCCTTTCCCCTCCCCTATCTCGGCCTGAGTCTTAGATGCCTAAAGGCCATAAATGTAATTTTAAAAAATTCATATAAACTTACTAACTGATCTGATGTTTATTTTTAGTGAATACGTGTAGTAGCTTGACACTGACACCTAACATCATCAGCATAAACAGATTCGTTGCTCGTATCTGAGCCAAGGTTCTAGAATACTTAACCTAAGCCAATAGCAGTACATGAAACATTCCAGAAAAATATTCATTTTGGCAACAATAGTAGTAAGCCTCTTGATCTATTATTACTCATAGAATCGTTAAATTGGAAGTAGGAAAATTTAGCAGTAATTAGAAATAGAACAGAAACATTCTCCAAATATATTATATTCAACGGAATAAAGCTTTACAAATATTAACGAATTGAAGTTAAAAGCATCTTTACAGAAATCCCCAATGGTAGCTCAAAGTGGCAGGGGCGAAGAACATCTGACAACCGATTTAATTGAATCATCGCACCTTAAACTACGTTTGTATGTTTCATTTGTATGTACTTTTGATCATGTTGATGCACAGAACATAATTACTAAATATCACACATTTTGTAAAACCTAAGGTCTAAAATTACTCCTTAATGACTGATTTGGTATGGAATGACTCTTGAGAATTCCGTTCAAGTAGTCTGTCAAAGTGTACTCAGATCAAAAACATAAAGCAGTCACAGGGTGAATATCGATAGCTTCTATAAAGCCTTCGTCAATGAAAGTCAATTCAATTTTACAACACACAATACAGGTACCCTCACTATTTGTATTTCGTTGAATCCTTAAACCCACATCCTTAAATTTCAAGATTAATGTAATTACAGGAGTCCATATTGTAAAGAAAGTTAATTAGGATCATAAGTAATTTTAAAGGAATTCATTATAGTCTGTATTTTATGTTCCAAATCAAATAAAATGCGACACAGCAATGTGTTTTGCTTGTAAACCTTTTGATAACTCGTTTTATTTAATAATAAAGTGAAAAGTATCCATTTTGCAAACAACATCTTTTAAGTTTACGAAAAAGAAAGAAAGGAAATAAAAAGAAAGAAGGAAAGAAAGAAAGGGAAATAAATAAATAAAAAGAAAGAACGAGAAGAAGGAAATAAAGAAAACAGGAATTGAAAGAAGGAAGGGCGAAAAAGAAAAAGAGGAAGGGAGGAAAAAGAAAGGAATAAAAGAAAGGAAATAATAGAGAAGGAAAGGAAGACAAGAAAGAAAGAAAAGGAAAGGAAGGTAGGTAGATTTATTTGAACACGTAAAAAACAAGCTGCACGATATTTTACTCAATCCAAAGTAGCTTTCTCATCGTCTCATCGTGGAGGAGTCAAAAGTTACTCAGTATTAAAACTACCATTGACGTGTCTAAAAACGATTAACGGAGAACTGAAAGTTCCCGTTTTAATCGCTCTTTGGCTTCCACCTATGGTAATTATAACGTAGGATAGCTTTTACCTATAAAGACTTGTTTACATCTGATGAAGCTAATTTAGATCGAGTGAAATATAGTACATCTAGATTTTTTTTTTTTATCGTAGACTCGTATTAGAACCAAAAAATGAAAAAAAAACTGAACTATTTCCTCACCTTGCATCTGCATTTCACACACTTGACGATGCCTTTCGATGGAATTCTCGGATGCCATTCATCTCCATTTTCGTACACACTGTTAATAACCTGGCATCCTCCACTCTTCAGGATGTCTTCCATTTCCCTTGCCGAGCTTTCGTCTGCCAGTTGGGTTGGGTTAGGTGTGCTTGTAGCGGATTCTGGTGGACACACTTTACAACATGCGTCTTTATCTGGTCGAATAGCTTCTTTCTCTGAACATGTCAACGGTGGGCACTGGCTAGAAGAACATCTCACTTCCAACGTCAATGGCTGAAATCAAACAGAAATCAATAAGAAACTGACAAAATTAAAATGACAATGACAAGTACATTGAAAACTTTCGTATTTCTTGCACAAAATGTGCAACATCTACTGAACACAACATGCCGGGGATGAGGAAGATAGGTGAGGTTGTTTGGGTTTTCCAAGTTATCTCATGCGAATTTGGAGATAATGTCTTGATTTAAAATCATGGTTGCTTATCAGCAGAATTAAAGATATTTCCCTTTTGTATTGTAAATATACTGTATTTTCACTACGAAGTTTTTGAAATTAAGACTTAAAAGGAGATGTTAGGACCATACCAGCCAAACCAACATCCCTTAACACCTTCCTTGCATCAGTCTACAACCCACTAAATACAAAATGATGCATTGAAAAGGCGATAAATGCCTGATATTCCGCACCACGCCCGCAAATTCTGTTTTACAAGCTCCTGATCTTAAAATCTGTATGAATTACTGGCTCATAGGCCTCTCTCCGAAATTCAGACTTATGTAAAATTAACAATAATTTTTTACGTAAATTTCACACCTAAACAGACCTCGGATCCCCGCTGAAGGCGCTGGACACAGTTTCCCCGAAAACAACTTCTAAGTACATGCCTGCATATTTATATACGTTCCATACCTACAAAGAATACGGACACATTCCAAAAAGCCCTGGATACCTTCCAGAAGAAATTTTAAGATACCCTTTGTCTCAACAAAATACCTAACCTTCGTACAATAATATAACTCCATTAACGCTTTTGAAAGACTCTCATCCTAATTAAATAGCGTACTTCATTTAATAAATCTGTATGGGGCGGAAAGGTGAAAATGCATGAATGGAAATAATTATGTACAGTACTTACAGTTGACTACTGATTATGGAATCCCATAGAATAAAATCTCACTAGTTAATTTAGAATCTACACCTTCAGCTCGGTTAACTTTCAGATTTGCTCTATGGTGGAATAACTTGCAGTTTAAATGGTGAAGAAACCCCTCCTTTTTTTTTTCTAAGAATCCTAAGCCAAAGGCGTAAACGTAAATCAAGAAAATATCCAACATTTCATGTGAAATTGTGTTAATGGAGTATCCAATTTTAGTTTACTACGTAAAACACATACTTACATCGCACGTACAAATTGTACAACGATTGAAGCCATTTGGAGGCATGTATGGATGCCAACTACTGCCAGCCTGGTAGGATTGACTTCCGAAGTTACATTTCTGTGTACTGCTAATATTGCTTTCTTGAACACCAGTACTATCTAGAAATTAAAAAAAAAAAGGATTGGAATATAAAACAGTAGTGAAATACGAATGCTAAATTTAAATTTGAGTTAGTTTTTTTTTTTTGTTTTTTTTTAAATAAACACATTGCAAATTTGTACCTTTACCTTAAAAATTAGCTTTCTCCAATGTTGAACTTCAATACACGAAGCGTTTTAATTTTTAACCTAGGAGCTTCTTCTGGCACAACAAAAGAATGTATTGCAATATGGAAGGTGTATATTAATTACTAATTACACAATCATCTTGTTTATGTACATATAAAAATGTGTAATTGTAAGAAGAAAAACATGTTTATTTACAAATTGTCACTACCTATTGGTTTTTGAAAGATTTTTTTTTTGGCTTGTTTTGATTGAGAGTTTTCTACACTCAAACATTGTAGCCCTATTAAAAAAAAAATGTATATAACATTTTCTCTTTCATAAATGTAGTTTTCTTAGCCCCTCCAGGCGAATGCCAGGATGACATCCGGAATTGGGGCCCTGAGCACTGCCTTCAACAATCCTTCCTATATAAGATGTGCTCGACGAGGGGATTGACAGGGCATGAAAGAGACATTTAGAAAAAAAAAAAGGATACTTACATAGTGAAATCTTGAGATAGGAGCACACGAACTTCGCAAACACTATAGAAAATTAGTACGGTTCGCAATTGCGTTTTCAACTGGTAGGAAGGAAAATAGACAGAGCGGACAGGTGCGAGAGTGGTGTTAAAGAAACGCCATATTGCCAATGAAGCTGGGTGACAGTGTGGCCAGGTTATGAAGGCGGGAAAATGACTAGATGGTACGGAGACAACACCAAGTGGAGAAGAAAGTGGAAAGGTTACTAGGAGCAGGTAAGGGGCTTCCTGAAGAAATAAGAGGGTAAAGAATCGGAGGGGGGAAATAATAACAATAATGTAGATGAAGAGAAGAACAAAGAAAACAATATAGAAATAAAAGTGAAACTAGAGACGGAACAAGGAAGAGAAAGTAAGAAGACGGTACTCCGTTGCAAGGAGTTATAAGCAGTTGAGGCCGGGTTCATGGTTGGCGGAAAGGACGGAGATGTACGTCTGCTTCCATCTCTTTCTTACTGTGGCAGGTGGGTCAGGCTTCAGGACTTTCAGGATTCTGACTCGAAAGGTTTCGTCAAAGGTGCAGTCGTGATAAGCAATGAGTACGGGCATGGGGAGGTGCGGAAGTTGAGATTTGGAGGAGTGGCGATGGTTATTGATGCGGAATGTCAGAGGAGTTTGAGTTTCACCAACGTAGAAGGTGGAACATAGGTTACAGAGTAGGAGACAAACGAGGTTGGAAGATATGCAATTACCGGAGTGTCTGAAAGAGTACGTCTTGTGAGTGACAGGATCTACGAAGGAAAGACTGAGATGAAAAATAGGACAGATTTTGCAGCGGGGTCTATTGCACTTGCTACGTTTGGGGGAAGGGGGCGGGATTGGTCCAGTTCTGGTGAGAATTGTGTTGAGATTCGGAGGTCTGCGGTAAACTATTTTGGAACACGACGGGAAAACTCTTTCAGTTTCAGGTAACGCAGTGAATATGGGGTGTGCCAGTTTGAGGAGCGGCCTGAAGCCTAGGGTGGTACCGTACTGGGTGAGAAGACTGGGAGCGGAGGGAGCTTAGCGGGGAGGTCGATTGGAGTTAGGGGCACCTCAAGATTTCCCTATGTAAGTATCCTTTATTTTTTTCTACCCTGTTTACCATCATATATATATATATATATATATATATGAATATTTGTCGAGAAGTTACTGCAGACTTTGTAATATCCGTCAATGTAGGCATTGTAGTTTGAGAATGCTCCAGAAAATGGATATACTATAAACAATGTTAATCTGAAGAAAAACGCTTGTAATATTTGGATAAAGACCCATATGAAATGTAAGCCATATGGTAAACGTACCGTATGTAGGATACACTTTACTATTGTCTCAGAATTGACGTAGAAATGTGAACTGTTTCATGGCAGCTTTTGAATGCTTGACGTTATCACTACGGTCCATATACATGTCAACAGATGGGAAGCTGTTTGAATAACATTACGTTATGGAATGAAAGTGGAAGATATAAATGACTTTATCTATCAGAGAATTGTGTAAATGTTTACTTCCTTGTAGTTATTATAATTAGACACGTTACTTATTGAAGATACATAATGCTCTCTAGAGCAAAATCGGCCATTACTAAGAGCTATCAGAATATCAAACTCAATGGAAGAAGACCTAACCTGTTTCAAATCTAGGTACAGAGCGTACTAAGAACTTCATGCAAATTAAATAAAACATATGTAATAATCAATTATTATTACCGGGTATTATTACAGAATCACAAACAGTTGTACTTACTGAAGCAAGACATACAGCATGTTCCGGGTTCTCGCACTGGATTAGCACATGACACCGGTGGACAGAGCACTGGATCACATGTGACTCGTCTTCGATGACAGTTGCACATCATACAGGGATCATGTTCCGCCGTCCACTGCGCCCCTTCTTCATAGAAACGAGCCTCGTGAAAACATTTGGACGTATCAGGAAGCGGCAACTCATTATCTTCTAAAATCGGAAGATCATTATTGGGATCTCTCGGAAGACAACTTGAAGGAACAACAACCTGGAACAAAAGAAAATCCACACATACATTACATGATTTGTTAACATTTTAATTTATAATTACACGCGAAAAATAAGGTATGGATAACAGCAAAATACACTGTTATTGCACCTTAGAAACCGAACTATTGTAGAAATGACTAAATAAGATTTAAAACACACATAAACCACTTCGAAATTAGTCAGAATATCGGAATTGAAATTCATAGCTCCAAGAAACACTAGCGTCTGAGGGTTCAAGAACTAGATTTTTAAAGTTGTACAGAAAGACACAATTATGTGAACAGGGAACAGGGTTCATAGTCAACAAAAGATGAACATGTGATGCTTTAGTAACAAAATTTTACTCCAGAATAAAAGTTTAAGGTGTCACGTAATTCACTGTAAAAATTCTATTACAACACAATTTTCGAGCTAAAAAAAAAGCTGTAAATAATCTAAATTTTTCGATACAAGTTCAATTTGAAATAAAAGTTTTTGTGACTTACATCTCTCAACCTTCCATCCAAAATAGTATTTCCATTTTCTGCATCAACAATTTTTAGATGAGCTATTCTAGAGTCAAGTCTTGTTAGCTCTCTATCAAATAAGCGTTCAACTGTAAAACCATCTACGTGGCTTCCTTGAAATTCCGTCAGAAGGCGTTCTGATACGGGTGCTCCTGGCAACATGGCTGGAAGATCTTCAAGGTACAATTTCAGTTTGCGGGACGAATCGCTCAAACCAGCCAAAAATACCTGTAAAACAGCAAACAAATTTTTCCATTTGTATATATAAAATCAGATTCAACATAAATTTTATCCACAATTACATTTAACTACAACTAATGCCAAAAGTCACAGATGAAAAGGTTTTCGATTACGCAGAACGTCGTGAAATACTAGGGCCAGTAGCGTGTCCAGAATTTTTATTTTGATGCGACATTTCGAAAAATCCACAGAAAATTAACTGAATTAAGCTTTTTTTTTTTTACTTGTATATAGTAATTTATAATTGACAGGGAAACTGGACTCTGGAGCTACATCTTGAATACGCCACTGATCAAATACTGCAAATGTCTTTCAAAGAATCTTTTAAAGAGACAAAACATGGATGTCAATTTTAATCTTACATTATATGAGAAACTCCGAAGCAAAGGCATGTAAGCGACGTTGAAATCTTTTATATACAACACGAAATATACAACGTCATATATTATTATATGATATATAATAACATTTGTTAATACCAATTCTAATTATTTATAATAAAATATGGATATGTATATTATTATCCATATTTTATTATAAATAATTAGAATTAGTATTATACAAATATTATTATTATTATACAAATATAATGATATATATAACAAGCCTACTATTAGCCAAGTGTCCGTATAAGCAGAAACTCTGATATTTCACCAAGCCGTACGGAGTGCTAATAATAAATAACAATTGTTGAGGATAAGACACACACATTGTTGTATTTCTATGAAGATGATTGATTACTAACTAGTCGCGAAATGTCAGAATACTTTCGGTGTACTAACCTCATAATGCAGACTGCAATCTTGATGTACAGCCACCCAGGCAAGGCCTGACAGTGTTGCAGGTTCCCTAATATCCCCTCTCTTCAGAAGCAGAGGATAATCTGTAAGCCTAGCGTCTCCTAGTAGATGTGTTGTCAATTTTCCTCGGATAAGACTGCCATGCTGTTCAGACCCAACATTTATAGCCAGATCTCCATTGTAGAGTTGTTCCAACTCCCTTGGACTCAATTTGGCTACAGAGCCATTTGCCCATCCGTCGTGGAACACGGGAAGAAGATCCTCCAGGTCTTGACGTCTACGAGCCCTGCCTGTTACAATACCAAGACTTGTAGGGACGGTGTCCAAGTCATCTAACCGGACGTTGTATGAGAGCGTGCCATCGCGTTCCAGATACAGCCATGCAAGTCCAGATGCTTTGGTGCCCGGTCTCATTTCTTCATCCGAATCGGCCGAAGATAGCAACGTTTCAAATAATTCACATGTTACCCTCGTAAGTACAGAGCCTTCCAGTCTGTATTCGGGATGGTTCCTTGATGACACTGACAAACTAAGGTGGCCTCGCGTCATTTGTCGAAGATCAGGTAGATTCACTGCTGATCTCACTTCTACAACATTTATCTCCTGTAACAAAAAATGGAACAATTTTAAAATAATTATTAATTAATGGTCACTGTTTATTGTATTCATCTGCAATTAATAATGACAAACTCAGGCAATTACAATTCCATGACTATATGTCACTTTATAAAGATAGTAAAAGACTTTTTATTGGGATGCCAGTTAGACAGGGGTGTCCACAAAGGTGTGGGGAGATACGACGAAAACTGCGTCATTGAAATATTTTGGGGAGCTCAAAAAATCTATTTGAGAGGGATGGAGGTTATAAAAATGGTTCAACGGTATTAAGATCTTCAATTTTCATTTATGAAAGTATTGATTAATAATTTTTCATACTGAGTATAATAGTTCGAACGTATTGATTAATTTTTCATAATGAGATATTTCCCCCCCCCCCGCAGAGATAGAGAACTAGACATAGAGTTAGGAATATAAATAGAGGGAACCTTAGGCTGTTTTGTTGGAGAGGGGAATGAAGCCAAGAGACGGAAGGGACGAGGCATTTCGGCCATCTTGTGTGGCCCCATATTCAGAGACCCTCTTCTCCGAGTATTACCTCTCTCAGGTGCACTTATCCTCTATCGAAAAAGGAAATCCTCGCAGTACTTGGTATAGAGGGACTCTAATGGGGCCACACAAGATGGCTGTCGATGAACCGAATTTGGCTTCATGTGACGTCATGTATGTTCTCTCTAATTTCTTCTTAACTCTATGGAACTAGAGGTCGCCTTTTTCCCGCTGTTTGAAGCTGTAATAGATGGGAAAGTACAGCGCAGTACCTAGAATAGGTTAACCGATCACGTCGCGATGAGTGCCGTATCTAGAAATTTTTCTACGGAAGGGGGGAAGGAGTTAAATTTTGCATCCCCTTCCACCGCCCTTTTAAATAATTCACGTTTATAAAGAGACAGCGACAAAACTTTAACCGAATCTATAGTGTAAGATTTTCGGAGCATAAAGGTATCGTAGTGATATTGTTGGTTACAAAATAATTTTTATATTTTAGAAGTGGTGGTTGTGGTTCGAATCGCTCCTTGGTTCTGAAAGAAACTTGTGTAAACTTATGAAACTCCTTATTTTTATCATTACCCTTGTCCATGTTTAACCAGAGGCAAAGTCACAATCCTCTTTGATTGAAGCGTTGTTTCGATGTATATTTTATGTACGTTAAAATTCGTTGCACCAGACCAGATTGATATTTGAATTAGTCGGTTATAGCACGTATTTTATTTAATAGAATTTTTAACATTTTGCAGTGATACTCTTCCATAGCAACTTCCACGTATCTGTACCCTCAGATCAGATATTTCTTATCCTGGGCCGCAATCTTGAAACCGTTCCAGTACCTTCAGATTTTTTCGAGCCAGTGTCCTTTGGGCTTTGCTTGCTGAGAATTGTTTTTGGTTAGCACGAAGAATTTTGAATTTGAACTTAAAATTATGAGTAATAAAACAGGCTATTTGGTACGAGAAATTGTGTTGCTGAAAGTGTTTGTACAAAGAATTTCAATTTGAATTTTCATAATTATAACGTCAGGTTGGGGGGTAAATCACACAGTTTGGGGTGGTGCGTCATGGGCATAGAGGGGAATGGGCACCATTGAGTTAGAGACGAGTCACAGATAAACCAGCAACTTATTGGTCTCTAGACAAATTAAAGATCTATTATCTACATACACAAAAGTAAGTTAGTAATATGTTTTCTTGTCAAAATTACTTTTTGTTGTATCTTGTATCTCTCTCTTCAATTTAATATTTCTAAGGAAAAATGCTGTAACTGTTGAACTATACGTTGGAAAAAATAGAAAGGTACAATACCTTAGATAATTTTAGCGTAAACACAGTTAAATTTGATGGCATTATTTCTTGTAAACATGAGCGTCATGTAAACATAAGGTAGTACTTTCATTTCTCAATCAGGATACCGGAAAATCAGTTTAGAAATATAGCAACCCTGTAGTTAAAGACCAATGAAAATGCCTAGATTCAGATACAAAATAGTTATATTGGCAACACTGCTAACAAGAACTTTAATACTGAAGTATTTGGCATTTACACTACCGGTAATTAGATATATTCTTAAAAAAAAAAAAAAAACTAAGTAAAATAGAAGGATACGAAGGTTTATGTGAGATAATACAACGTAGCATAGAGCTAATTATCTATGGGTTGAAGTAGAACACACTGTCTCAACGATTTGATCTTCAAAAAATAGCTGCACACGAACTGCATTCTGTTATCATCTTACGATTAAAGTCGACTTTTCATGTACGCGCCCGCCACTTTGTTTGCTTGCGATTCCTATGAGTAGTCAATAGGAACACTTGTTTCAATTGGCTATTCAGCCAAATCGCAAACAAAACACGTGGGTAGCGCGTGGATGAAAAGCCAGCCTAAAACTTACATGACTAGTAGATCATGGCGAAGACTGTTTTTCTGCGCAATGCTTAGTCACTAAGCTTGTTCTATGATTAGCTATAGAAAAATAATTAATCATTCTAATTTCTGTCATAGCTTACATGTCCTGGTTTCGTAATTTTGACAACTTCTTCGAACACCAAATTCCTATCGGACTCCAATCGAACAACCAATGGTACATCATTCAGATCTTCTGGTGAGAAAACTCCATTGAAAATGAGTGTAATATGGACACTTGGGGCAGCCGAGGATACAGAAAGAATAGCTGTTCCTCCGACTCCTTTCATCAGAGTGTTTCCTGGTGTTGCTTCCAGAAGTGCGCTGAACATTTCCGTAGGCAATGCCTTGTACTTAGCAATTTGTCCTCCTAAGGCTTCCTCTTCCGACTCTTTGTCCTTCAAAAGGGAAACATACAGCCGATCTTCACGCAACAGCTTCCTGTATGCTCGAGCAACTCTTCGCCACACTCCACAAATCTTGCCAGTGCTATTCTGGTATCTGAAATGAAGTGTTTTCACCATTAATTTTACAAGTACAAATTATTAGCCCGCCTGTTCAAGTTCGCGCTAGTCTCATGCTTTGCTTGCGATTTCAATGGGTAGCCAATATAAATATTTAAACGCGTGTTTCAATTGGCTACTTAGTTAAATCACAAGCGAAGCACGCGGCTACCGCATGCATGAAAAGCTGGCCTAACTATATATTTATCACGACTAGAAATATAGGCTACTTAGATACGATCGAAGCGAATAACTCGAACATTATTATTCGAACGAGCCGATCATAATAGTAATTATAGTCGTAATACAACGTTTAAAATGGCGGCGTCCTATCGGGTATAATGAAAAGAAAAGAACAGAACATGACCTTCCTAACCTACCGTAATCCTTCCTAACTCACTTATTACAATGAATATGAGGGCTGATGAATGTTTTTGAAAAGAAAAAATCAAGAAAAAATAGAATTCGGCATATTACATCTTCGACTGTCATTACTATTATGATGGAAGGAACGCTAATATTTGAGACAATCATTTCATTAGATTTGTTCCTTAGAGCTCTACGTGATGATACTGGAGTGGCTGATCGGCGTCGAAAGGTAGACACCTGAATCAATATTTAACATCGTTTATCCACTTGCAGTCTAATCAAATTTTCAGTTCTAACTCAGTTATATCTGTTGCATATTTTCCAAAGTTAGATGCTGAATTTTCTCGGACTACTCTTTACAAAAAGTTTTAAAACTAGTGTTGATTAATATACATTCTGCATTTGCATACACGCACCGATTATTACTCCCATATCCCAAGGACTTTAAAACCAACAACCCCCGTCCTTTCATCCCACCATTTTCTTCAATGTACTGAGAACTACGAATGATGCTATCTGTACCTGTTGAGTGTGAGCTCTTGCTCCCATAAAATGTTCCCATCTGAATCGGTGAACTGAAGAACTCTTGGTCTTGGCATCGATTCTGAGTAATAGAAAGAAAAGTAAAGATTTTTCTTGTGGAAGGTGAAGCGACCTGTTGCCACTGCGGAAGTCTCGAACTCTCGCAAAGATGTTCTTCCAGTCAACAGCGCTGCAAAATCTGGAATTAAAAATAAAGCAAGATGTATTTAATTGTGAGCGAATAGGAAGTGGGAAACTTCAAGTTCTTACATTTTAAAATCTAAATAATACTAATAATAATCGCGAAAAAATATAAATGCAATTTTAATTACATTTTAGTTTATTTCCCGCTAACGTTTCCAGTAGCAATGAAAAAGCAAAACACAGCTTCTACGTAAGTCTCTATACCTGTGTTTCTCAACCTTTTTCGTCTCGGGGAACCCCAGAAACATTTAGCAGAATTATGGGGAATCTCGGTTCGCCGGATGCCAGGCACATACAGTAGCTTAGTGTGAACCCAAGGACCTCTATCTAAAAGCGATACTGGTCTACTGCCATTGAAAAATCAATGAATATATGAAGCCATGCAGCGAAGGAGATCTCGTTTGTTCACTTCCAGTCTAAACCAATATGGACCAAATTTTATATCGCTGTTTTCTATTTGCGTAAATTTTTGCAAAAAAAAAAAAATATTATTTGCAGTATTTTTTATTATATACTAGCAACAGAGTATACGGTATATTACTATATGAATAGCTTAGGAATTAAAACTTAAATCCAAAAATGGGCCGCACAGCGATAAGAAGCGTATAAAACTAAAAGTAAAACTGAGTTAAAACTAAAATTTGGTCCACAGTGGATTAGACTGGTTACGTAGAGCTCGATGGGTGAACCAAACAACAATTGGTATGTTTTCTATATATTAATTTACTCCTTTTCGCGGAACCCCTAACACTATGTCGAGAAACTTCGGTTGGGAGTCAGTGCTCTATGCTCTCGTTTATTGCGCTCATATTTTTTTCGAATAAATCCTATTTGTATGGCGTTTGCAAGCACGAAATAACCTACTGCAATTGAAACAAGTTATGTTCCACGCACTCATGAGTTTCACAACTACTGCCACGAGATGGCATTGTATTGTACGGACCTGCACCGTACCACAGTACGCATCTGCCACCGTGCGGCAGTTGAACAAAATACATTTTATAGCAACTTCTACAGTATCACCCACACTTACGTTACGCTGCAGTTGAATGAGAAATGAAGAAGGCAAAAATGAATGAGGCTTGTGTTCCAAGCTCTGAATGGGTGGGTGCACTTGTATTATACATATACTGTACATTTATGTATTCACGACCTTAACCATTTAACCTACAAATTACATTTTCCCCTCAAAATTTATACAGGTTTTCTTCCTTTACGAAATACCAAAATGAGATCAAATATGTATATTTTTATATGGCAATATAAGGAAGATACAGAGTGTTCTCAAAACTTGAAATTAACAAGGAAGGACTTCTATGTCCATGGCCATTTATTGCAGATATTTGAAGTGAAAAATAAAACGAGATAAAACACATAATCGGTCTTACTTCGTCAACGACTATGAAAAGAAGCTAGATAACATTTGTTCGCGGAGGCATTGTTGCACCAACAGTTTTGATGGGAGATTTTTAACCAAAAGTATCATTAGGTTATACTTGGGATTATAGCCTATCTGATTATTTTAATTTAGGCCTAGTACACTGAGCAAAAACCACAGCAATTTAGAAGTAGATCTATAATTCGGCGTTAGGTGGAACGTGGAATGAACACATTACATTAATTTTGAGTGATGTAGACAGAAGTGTAATTAAGATATTAAGTGGGTCTTTTATACTACGAATTGTGTGTGTGTACGTGAAAAAAAAATGCAAGACACGACAGAAATTGGACAATATAACGAATATGGAAATGATGTATGGCACCAGAAATGGACAGAGGAAATGCATGGTAAAATCGAAAAATGAGTGATTTAAATGAATTAAATTTCTTTATAGACGAGCGTTTCTCCACAGTAATTTTTGTCACGTCGCCTCAAATTCTGAACGTCGTAGTTCGTTTCTTCCAGCAGCGAAGGATTTGGATGTGAGTACAAGTGTGATTTCGAGTTATTTGAACCGTAAAATATGAAATAAATTGATTTTTATTAATACTTTTACTTAAACAGATTTATTCCTTGTAATATTCTCACTTAACTGAGATTTCATTTACTTGCATCACGCTTTTGATAGAACAGACCACAAATAAGTTGCCATGCGATTTTCATGCTCTGAAACGCCATAGCAGAAGAATAATTTACTGCGGCGAGCAAGTTTATCTAATTTAAACATGCACAGCCGTATTCCGAAACGTTTGTTTGAAGTAACTAGCGCTGTACTAACGGGTGATTAGCAGTCTTTTAACATTGGTAATCATTTGTTAGTACAGCGCTAGTCAACTTAAAAAAACGTTTCTGAATACGGCTGGCAATGTAAATATGTAACGGATTGACTGGCCCAATACAATAACTTGACGTCAGTTTTCGATTAAACTTGCCTGGATGATTGGGATGAACTTGCGAGTCTTATTGGTTTGTCTATGCTTGAGTGTGAAAGCATGGTGCTTAGGAAGAAATCGAGGAAAATTTGAATGTAATTTTAATCGATTACAACTGCCAGTTACTCTAGGTGTGCGCGCATGCGCTGGCTTCAATTTCAGTTATGCTGTAAGCAGGAAAATAGTTCTGAGTTACTGAAGTCTTCAAAATTTTGTGGTGAGATTAATTTGGTTTAATGAAGTCTATAAGTCAATAGATTAGCAATGCTTCTACGTTATTATTATTATTTTTTATATTTTTATCTGCATATTCGTAAAGTACTGTAGCATTGTAGGAATTAAAGATAAATGGGTGGCCCAAACCAACGTTGGAAAATTGTGAGCATGGTTGAATAATGGTTGCATTACAACGTTGAAAATTTTCGTTCGATAAGTTCACTTGTATTTTACAAGCTGCCTCAACAATGACCCGAAGTTCATGTACGACTGGGAGACGGTCAACACAACGGACATGGACAACACTGAGTCAGCCGAATGACGACCATGACCAACCAGCAGATACATACACATTATTTTTAATGATACTATAATAGCATTTAATTACTGGGGAAATCGAAACGTGAATTTATAACGAGTGTAAATGGAGATTTGGGGAGTGTACTTTTGGGTTTCTTGTCGTTACTCATCAAATTATTTTCGCAGCTAAGGGATGTAAGGGCTCTAAGGTGATAGCCCTAATAATAGAACGTAGCCACGCTCTTTAGTCTTCTCTTCTGCAGAGGTAGAAGTCATCCTTTATTTTCTTTTTTAAGGCCATGCTACATTATTACGAAAACGAAAAGGTGTGAGATAATGAAATGGAGCAGAAACACGAAAAGAGAAAAAAAAGAAGTAAACCGTGTCTGTCGGGCGCTAATATCCGCTGGTCGTCTGAAGTGGACAAATTGTCGTCAACAAGATTTAGTTCTTTTGAAGTGTCAGTCCACGACGCATTAAGTAAAGCGCCTGCAATTAATATCAAGTGTTTACACCAGATGGAGGGCTCATACTATCTATGTCTGGTGACTCAAGGTTTTCATTTGCTTGCTTCATTTCTTCTCGGTTCGAGCTACTTTCTTCTTCTTCTTCTTCTTCTTTCATTTAAATTAAAGAAGAAAAAAACATTTCCGCGAAAATTCTGTTTAGTCTTCTTTGGTTGAACCGGCTTCCTTGTGGCAGCTATCCATATGGGACAAACCATCGTATTTGTCACGTACAAAAAACTAAAAAAATTAAAACGTTCCATGTGGCTCTGAAAAGTTTATCACTTCAAGTTAATAACCTGGAACGATTTCTTTTTGTTTATATATTTAAAAAAAAAAGGAAAAATGAAGCATATGCTAGATATAACTTGTAAATATGTTAGTGTAATGAGGACTGCGCCACGCACCGGACGATATTCATATTTTTGTGAATCGTTAGTGATGTCACAAATCAAGCCAAATACGATGAATTTGATATTTGTTTACTTCTATATGTGTAATGGTCCTTGTCGTCTGGAATATATATGTATTCCACTGCCAGATTGCAAAGAAGCAAACTAGGATACTCGTTAGCTGGAAATAAGAAATGAAAACAAAACAGTAGCCAGATGTCCTTCCGAAACACATCTAAAACATATTCGCTACTGTAGCCTAATGTATTTCAACATCCTGTTCTACTGATCCAATTTCGACCTCCTTATGTATACTAACAACTAGAAGCAGAGAACCATATCCAGGGAGATTATAGTGTGATTTTTATACATTTCACATAATTTAAGAGTATTAATACGTGATTTTTGTAGCCTTGATAAGATGTTAAAAAAGTAGGCGCGAGAGGAGACAGAACAAACCGAGTGACGTTCGGTCCTTTCGCCTATATATATATATATATATATATATATATATATATATATATATATAT